>PITA01002829.1:13702-151671 GCA_004023965.1 Spilogale gracilis | reverse complement strand
GTCTCTGTTGTTTCGTTTTTCTCCCTGGATTACCCTACTTCCCATTTACTTTCCTTCTCCCACTGTCCTCCAGGTTACCCCTCATGCACCACAAGTAAGTGAAACCATGTGATACTTAACTTTCTCTACTTGGCTTATTTCACTCAGCATAATCTCTTCCAGTCCAGTCCATGTTGCTACAAAAGTTGGATAGTCATCCTTTCTGATGGAGGCATAGTATTCCATTGTATATATGGGCCTCATAGATCTTTAAGAGGAAGAGAGAAATGCATTATTAGTATAGGCCCAGGCAAAATTTTAAGGTAAATGGTTTGCTTTTAATATCTTCTGCCTCTCCCTTTCTAGAGTTTCCTAATTATTATATTTTTCTCTGTCTTCTAAGAATTTTATATTGTGACCATCTACCCATACCATACTTAATTATGAGTTCTGCACCAATTTCTTCACCATTACCAGTATTTAAAAGTTTATTCTATTCCTATTCATTTTTTCAGAAGTATGCCCTAAGTTAACCATCACTTGGGGATATAATTTTATATTTTTCTTCCCATGAAGGTGCTAATGATTGAATCTAAGAGGAACTCTTCAGTGAATTTTAAATGAGAGAGTCTGGCACTGGGGAAGACATTTCAGGGGATAATTGGGCCTTCTGAACAACCTCAGATCACAACCTGGAGACATCCTCCCTCTTTGACTATAGTACGTCCCACCTTTGGGAATCATGAAATTGGAAAAATGAGTTCTACACGGACAAAAAGCCCACGAACATGGATTACTACTGATAAGTTCCTGCACACTGTTCCTCACTGTTTCATATCTTGTTGAACTGTGGCCTTACTCAACACGACTTAGTAATGGCTATGGTAGCCGAACTATCCACACAGGCAGATTTTGGCATAGCATATAGTTTTAGATTTGGATGTAGACGTGTGGCATATGGAATTAAGAGGCAAATCAGCGACAATGTAAGAAACATGGTTCACAGGGTTTAAAATACAGTTCTCTGTGTGGGGAAAATGGAAAATTTTCAGATGCAATATTTGAATAATCCAGCGGTTATTAGGAGTTTGTGGTTTTTACAAGAATACTTGAAAATGTATGTTTATTAGATTTAAATTTTTAAAACAAAAAGGGCCCCTTTTGATATTATTCAGAATTTTAAAATGTTCAATTTAGCTATTTTCTAGCTTTTACACTTCCAGAAATCATTATGATTATCTTTCTATATTAAAAACAACAAACATTGTGAACAGAAGTCAACTAAGTAGTTGTAATGCAAAGTGATTTCTTGGTACTTAACAAAGTCTTGACACTTATGTGAGAATGTATATATATTTCATACACATAATTGCTGAAATATGGTGATAAAATGGCTTAGAATAGAATCACAAAGAGATTATTGTAAAAATTGCTAGGAACTACAGGAAACTAGAAAATCTATTTGTGCAGATACGTGCATAACTAATTGAATGACACGCACACATCTACACAAAGAATTATATAATTTTAGTACATTTTGTTATTGTTGTTGTTCAGTCAGATTCTCTGGTCCGTGAGGTAATAATTGGGATATTCCAGCTACTTAAAATATTTCAAAGGCCTTATGGCAATTGTAAGTTAGCCATGTTATGATTCCCAGACTAATCAAATTTCTTAGCTTTTGGATAGAATGACATCAGTTCAGTATGGAAATACTGGTTCCCTCGGGCTCACTAAGGATTCTGGTAGACCTCTAACTCTAGGTTTTTGATTAAAATAGGAGAGGGGACTAATAATAATAATAATTAGGCCTCAGAACAGAGCTTTAAGAGCTCATGTTCTGAAGTCAGAAAGACCTGGGTTCTAATCTTAGCCCCAGCACTCACTAGCTCTTCTGTCTTGGGTGAGTTACTTTGTAACCCAGAGTTTAAGGTTCCTCGCTTTAAAAAAAAAAAAAAAGATTTTATTTATTTCTTTATTTGAGAGAGTGAGAGAGCGTGGGGGGCGGGCAGGGGGAGGAACAGACTCCCTAGTGAGCAGGGAGCCCCACATGGGACTCGATCCCAGGACCCCAGGATCATGACCTCAGCCAAGGGCAGACCATTAACAGACTGAGGCACCCAGGCACCCTAGTTTTTTCACTTTTAAAATGGAAAAAAATGCCTGCTTCATATGGTTGTTGTAAAGAATAAATAAACAACTGCAAGTAGAATGCCTAGCACAGAACACACTACCTTGATAAATTGTAGCTGTTAAGATTCCTGTTATTACAGAATATGACTGGTCTGTAAAATCTTTCAAAATAAGGGATCTAGGAGAAAAATAAATGAAATAGACCGTTGGTAATAAAGCGAGTATACTTAATGTCATTTAAAAGTGATATTTCTAAATCAGTTTTCAGTACTCATATGTATGATCTCAGGAACATGCATCTGATATATTATTATTACATAATATTTTGTCCAAAATGTGCGTAAATAAAAATTATGATTTCCTGACTGGGTTGCCAAAGGCTGCCTAACTCTTCATGGGCATATTTACTCCCACAGTGGCTAATGCCCCCCTCAGGGCCAACAACAAACTCATCAAAGGAAATCCTCCACAGTTGTTAAGAACTATAACTCAGCAGGGGCTATTTGTGGTCCGGATAACCTATTTTTTAGAGAGTGACATTCACAGATGTTGGATAATGAAATAAAACCTGACCTCATAGTTACTGTGAACAACTAAACGTCCAAATCCTTCAGCTTCTGCCAGGCTTCCTGGATCACTTGAAGCTGGGGAAAAGACAAAAAGAGCCAGAAATTGCCTTTGTTGTGATAAAAGCACCAGGAATTCCAACAACATTGATATTTAACAGGCAGGTGCTCTATTTAATCTGAGGGGTGCCTCACAGCCATGGATGGTTGATCTCCAATCAGAGAGTCCTTGACGATGTGCTCTGCCCACATCTGAGATCCTGATATACCGGGAAGCCTAGAAGATCGAGGCAGAACTGGAGATATAAGCTTAATAATAATTCCTCATATTTTATAGTTCTCAGAGTTCTGTTTTATATAAATTATGTCATTAGATTCTCATAGCAACCGTTTGAGGGAGAGAGGGCAGGATGTCATTATTATAATCTTACAAGGGAAGAAAAGGGCTTGCTGTGGTTCAGTGGTTTAGCTAAGGCACTCGGGCAATAGGAGACAAGACCAGGATTAGGTCCTCCATCTTCCGACCTCCCATGGCCTTCTTTCTGTTTGACCACACTGGTTTTTGTGTGTGGCAATTTATTAAAATGTCATCTGCAAAAAAGATTTGCATTAATAAAGTAGACTTAAAGTATGGAAAGTAGTCCTTATGTTAATCTACATTTGCCAGTTGTTGCTAAGCTTGTATTCTTTTCCTTTTTTTTTTTTTCTGTACTCTTGTCAGATTTTTTAGGCCAAATAGGGTTTTAAAAGCTAGTTTCTTTTTTCTCTCATTAGGCTCCCATTATGAAAGATGTGATTTTGAGAATGGGATCTGTAGTATGACACAAGATCAGAGTCTCCAACTTGGTTGGACAAGGAGAAATGGGATGACTGGTCTCTCACCTCCTTTTTATGATCACAACGGTGATACATCTGGTAAACGCTTTGAATTTCTTTCTCTCTCCCTTTTTCTTATCAAGTGGTTGATTATGGCAGTAGAATATTGGCTGATATTTAGATGTCAATCATCATAATGTCTAATTTTATGCCTTCTTTAACCATTTTCAGGATGTTTATGATATACTGTATCACATTGGAGTCTCATAGTTGTGTTCCTGGGATCCTGACGGTCTATCTAGAGAATGATTGGGATTTTCTAGCTGTTTTGATTCTTTATGGAAAATGGAAAATTTAACACGATAATGCTACATAGGTTAATTCATCAAAGTACTTTGCTTTTGGCTATACTGATTTCAGCCCTATCAACACTTGTTTTCTCAAGCTATCTAGGAAGCTCTGATGAGCTGCTCATTAGCCTTTGAGGTGGCTCTGAAGCCAGTCATTTCTTCAATTCCTTATTTGATAACTAATGAACTTCATTCATTCACCATTTTGTTCCAGGTGATTAAGATATTTTAGTAAACAAAAATCGACTCTATACCTTCCCTTGTCTGATGGGCTTACACATGTTTTGAAAAGAGATAGTATATTGCCTGGCATAACTAATTGAAGGCTGGCGTTTTGTTTTTTTTTAAATAAAATTGATGCTCCTCTCAAATAAATACAACCTAATTTTAAATGTGAGTATTTTCCCTAGAGATAAGTTAAAGCAAGTCAGTGTTCAGGTATCAAGTGTTAATTGTTTGGAAATGTTTGCATAAATACTACACATATGGATTATAGTGCTGGCTTCATCACTTACTAGCTGTTTGGTCATGAGGAATTCACTTTTTCTAAGCCACGGTTTTCTCAACTCTGAGAGGTGGAATGATGATCCTAGGTAGTTGATATAAGAGCTAAATGAGATATTGCCATAAAACATCTGACACTGAAGGAAAGTTGATATTTAGTACATTTTTGGTTAATCTTGGTGTTCCTACCTCTAACTTCTAGGTAAGTGAAATGGAGTTTGTTATTTTGTTTGGCTTTGATGGCCAAAATACTTTTTAAAAGGAATCTTTGACAATTGTTAGGAATAAGCCAACTTTATCACAAACAAAGGATCAGCTTTTCAAACAGGACCAACGACTGGCTGCAATACAGAAAATTTTTATGTGTTCAGTTATGCGAGATAGTGATGATATTGAATCTGGTTCCCACCTTTTAGTTATTGTAATACCTTGCAAATTGTTTGATTCTATATATAACTCTCTCCTTTAGAACCTCCCCACTGCTTCTTTCTTTTACTTAAAGACTTTTCAAGGAATGCATGTACTTATACTAAGCTTCTTCTTGGGCAGAATACCTGAAAATTTCTCTTTTTGTTGCATGTGGCTCTTTTTCTGTTCTTCTTGTGTACCTCCTCATCTTTGAGTTAGACAACCAGACTCTCTGTCATTGTGCTTCCTGCTTCCCTCTTTCCTTTCCTCCTTCCTCTCCCTCTCTCCCTCTTTCCATTCTTTCTTCCTACTCTTTTCTCATTTTGTCATGCTGAAGTTTTTGATAATCAGTCAAAAGAAATAAATTGAGGGCAATTACATCAAAATTGAGATGTTTTATTTATAGGCAGATATCATTGTAGCTAAATAACTTGGTTTGAGTTCACACCTCTGGAGTCAAACTAAATAGGATTGAACCCTGGCCATCTCAACCTGCTAGCTGTGTGGTCTCAATTTCCTCATCTGTAAAGTGAGCATAATAATAAGCTTCACAGGGGGAAGGGGGCAAAATATTGCCTGGTGTAATTATTGAAGTCTGGTGATTTCAGTAATAGAGATGCATCTCTTGTAACTACAATTAAATGTTTAAATATAAGTATTTCCCTAGATACAATTTTAAATAGGCAAATGTTCTGCCTTTAGATATTAGCTGTGTGAAAATGTTTATAGAAAAATCATCTTGTTGGAATATTTTCTCCATCAAAAATCCTGTTTCATGAGTATTAATAAAATTTTTGATTAACTTACTCTTGAAATAATTTGCTAGTGCTCCAACATAATATTTTCCATCATGTAATTAATGCCTTGAGAAGTTTTCAGAGCTAAGTTTGAAAATCTATTAGAACATTAAAAACATGACTGTGTCAATATTTGAAGTCTACTAAAGCTTGGAGCAGAGTGACTAAAATATAATATTGATTTTTATAAAGTATATAGCATTGCATTTAGATGAAATGGTATCACTACCTGAAAATATGTCTTTGCAACAATAGTAAGACTTTATATGTTAAAAAGGAATGGAATATGAGTTTTTCTTGTAACTCTTATCAGAATATCAAGTTTTAAATAATTCTACAGTTCAGGTGATACTAAAGGAGAAACTTGAGGCTTTTAAAATATGTAATTTATTATAAATATAAAGTATAGGTTATCAAAGATAAAAAATAATTTATTTGAAAAGTTAACATTTCCATCTCTATTTCCATCTTATTTTTCTTATTTGGGCATTTAAAATCAGGTTTGAATGAAGATATTAGAGCTCTTGTTATTTTAAATATTAAAATGGTTATTAAGTTAGATCTAAATTCCATATATTATAATATGAGAAACACAAATTATTAAACATCAGCCAACCTTTTAATTTTATTCTAGAAAGTGTAATAGTCTTATCCTAGGACTAGAAGCCTTTCACTCTTCTCTATGGCCACACCTGCAATGACCCATTGCTGGGGCATTTCTTTAGATGTGTGGGATTGCCGGGTAGCACCTAATAGCTTTGTAAGTTTCATTTACACTGTTCCTTTTTTTTTTTTTTTTAAGATTTTATGTATTTATTAGAGAGAGAGAGAGAGAGAGCACAAACTGGGGGCGGATAGAGGAAAGGAACAAAGGGAGAGGGTGAAGCAGGGTCCCCACTGAGCAGGGAGACCCCTTGGTGCTCGATCCCAAGAACATGGGCTCATGACCTGAGCCTAAGGCAGACACTTAACTGACTGAGTCCTATATTTCTAAATTCGTGGTCATATTAACTCCATTTTGTCTAGTAAACATAAGCAGGACCTGTATGCCCACTTATTTTTTATTTGTATACTTACCCTCTGTCCCAGTTTTTACAGTTTTTTCAAGCATATGAAAAGTTTCAAAGCATTTTTACTGTAAATAGCCATATACCCATCACTTAGGTATTCAATCAGAATTGCTATATTTGTTCATCAAATGTCTATCCATCTACTGATCCCTTTCCCCATCTACCAATCCTTTATATTTTCAATATATTACGAGGCATTTGCATGAATCACTTTATCTCAGGTACATTAGCACGGTATCATTTAGACATAGGGGTCAACAAACCATGGCCTGTCATTTTCCTGTTTTTGTAAATAAAGTTTTATTGCAACACAGTGCCACCTACTCATTCACAAAGTGCCTGTGGCTGCTTTTGTGCTGCAGCCTTGGGGTTGAGTGGTTGTGACAGATTATACAGATTATACAGGACACAAAGCCCAAACTATTTGGCCTTTTAAGAAAAAGTGTGTTTACCCCTGTTAGAATTCAATATTCATTACAATTATATTTTTTTTAATTTTGAGGTAAAATCTACATTACATGAAAACACCAATCATAAGTGTACTATTTTTTTAAAGTTTTTTTTTAAAGGATTTTATTTATTTGACAGAGAGAAACACAGCCAGAGAAGGAACAGAAGCAGGGGGAGTAAGAGAGGGAGAAGCAGGCTTCCCGCTGAGCAGGGAGCCCGACGTGGGGCTCGATCCCGGGTCTCCGGGATCATGACCTGAGCCGAAGGCAGTTGCCCAACCAACTGAGCCACCCAGGCACCCATAAGTGTACTATTTGATAAGTTCTGACAAATGCATTCACTATGAACCTGAACACTTCACAAAATGTAGGATGTTATCTTCACTCCACAAAGTTCACTCATATAACTTCCTAATTTATCCTTGCTCCCACCTTCTACTCCCAAGGCAATCACCATTTTAATTTCTTCCCCCTTGGGTTTGTCTTGCCTGTTCTCAAACTTCATGTACATGAACCCCTACAGTATATACCCTCGGTACAAGACTTTGTTCACTTAACATAATGTTTCAAATTCATCCATGTTGTAGTGTGTATCATGAGTTCTTTCCTTTTTATTGCTGAGTAGTGTGCAATTGTATGAGTTTATCTATCCAGTATCCCATTGATGGTCACTTGTTTTTTTTTTTTCCTTTTATGGAATGTTATGAAGAAAACTACTCTCAAGATTCCAAATAAATCTTTTTGTCCTGATGTTGTTGTTTATCTTTGGTAAATACTTAGCAGTGAGATGTTGCATCAGTGAATGTCCAGTGTTATGAGAACTGCTAGAGCTTTTTCTAAGATGTTTATAATTTGCTTTGTTTAAACGGAGGCTTAATTTGCTTAGACTCAAATTAAAACTCTATTTTGTTTGTTGTGGGCAGAAGTTGAAGTATTGATTCATTTCTTTTAACCTTTACTGGATGTGTCCCCTGCCCACACAAGCATGTTTTAATTTTAGCCCAAGATAAGAATAGTTTATTTATGGACATAAGCCACAACTTCTCCTGGCTCTCTTCTTTCTAGAATTCTTCCATTTATTTATGGTGGACCTGGCTGTCCTAGCTTCCTTTCTTTGATTCTTCTAGCAAAGGATACAGCAGCTTTTCTATCGAATTTTAGCCCCACACCCCAGCTACAACCATAGCCTAACCTCAGGCCAAAGCCTGAAGAAATCTAACGTGTTCTGATCCTTTGCTCCACGTTTCTGTTCGCATAAAAATATGCCTCCTTGGTTTGCCTTTAAAGCATCCTGAGATCTTAACTTTTATGTTTTTCTCTGTATTTTATTTATCACTGGGCATTCTCATACCAGCATGCCCTTAACTGTGCCGTGCTGCCCTTCGTGATGGGCACTAGGAGCCATAATGCATTTCTAAATACTTGGCAAGGCGCATGATTTAGGCAGTGAGTTGTATTACTTTACTAACAAGAAACAGTGAAAGAGGGGGCCTAGGTGGCTCAGTCCGTTAAGCGTCTGCCTTCTGCTAGGGTCATGATCCCAGGATCCTGTTATCGAGCTCTGCATCCAGTTCCCTGCTCAGCGGGAAGCCTGCTTCTCCCTATCCCACTTCCCCTGCATGTGTTCCCTCTTTCATTCTGTCTCTCTCTGTCAAATAAATAAATAAAATCTTAAAAAAAGAAAAAAAAAGCAACTGCCAAAGACAAAAAGTGGGGAAAAAAAGAATCTCATACTTTCTCGATTAAGTTTTTGCAGCCTTTATAGTCTCAATACCTATTTTGATAGTGGTGAAAAATTAGTGTTCATTTATTCTTTTATATATTTATTATTTCAAAAACTTCTTATTGAGCATTTACATTGCTCCACTTATTATTATAGGATCTGCAGATATGAGTGAAAAACTTCCTATATCCAAGGAACTCACCATCTAGTGATGAAGACATAAGGCTTAAACCTTTTGTTTTCCAGGAATCTGTATAGTTTTTGATTCAAGGATCTAAGAGTAAATAGTTTTGGCTTTTTAGATCATATAGTTTATGTCCTTACTACTCAGCCCTGCCATTATGCTGTGGGAGTAACCATAGACAATACATAAAGATTGAGAATGACTGTGTTACAATAAAACATTATTGATGGACTCTGGAATTTATAATTCATGTAATTTTCACATGTCAGCAAATATTATTCTTTTGAACATTTCAGCCATTTACACATGTAAAAACCCTTAGCTCTCAGACCATACAAAATCAGGTTGTAGGTGGGATTTTTCTATTAGCCATAGTTTGCAGTCTTAAGTCTGTTCAATAAACATTAATGGAGCATTTTTGCTTCTGACTATATGCACTACTGGAGATACATGAGTAAAGGATCAAATTACTCCTTCAAGAACTAACAGGTAAGTTACCTTAGTGGCCACTTTTGTAGCAAACGTAGGTCAGGTATACTTTGATGTATACTCTGATTCTGTGTAAGAATCAGCTTTATCATGCTTTCATTTCAACATTCATCTGAATTTTCAATGAAGGAGATTTTATGATAGTAGGTCAGCTTTGGCTTTATAATAGAAATACAAGCAAGATTTGTGTTTGTGAAATGAAATTCAGTGTATTGTTCCACTTGTGCCATAAAGAAAAAAATAAATGTGAAAATTTTCTTTTATATATTTATGTGCAAGTATTTATACATGGTTGTGACAATTATGAATTTCAATTCAAAAGCTTTTATTAACCCTAGCATGTGTAAGACATCACAGCACATGCTGTGAATATTATAAAGACTGTTACAATATATGCTGCATATGATATGATAGGATCTCTTTGCAAAGCACCTTTGACAATAACAGAATGAATTATAATATAGGGGAAATTTTTTAAGTGCTACATTAGTCTAAGCATACCTCTGTGTTGGTGTAGGCAAATTGTGACACCGGAAAGAAGCCCACTCCAAGTGGAAACTGATGTCATCACTTTAAGGCAAGACATGAGAAAGGACTTGAAAGATGAGTGGTGTTTAATGGACAGGGAAGTGAAAGATTTGATATTTGAGATTGAAAGAGCTATGTAAGGACTGTGTAGAGATACTTGGAGTGCTCAGAGTGGTACACCAGTCTGCTCTGAGCATGTTGTCTTTGGAAATGAAGATTAGGCTAAATGTGTATTTGGGAATGTCAAGAGTTATGTCACCCAAAGGTTACTGATTTTATTCATCAGGACCATTGCCTTCTCTCTTTTCCCTCCTCCTTTTGCAGAAAACACACTAACAAATTCTAATGATGAATATATTCAACATATGAGCCACAGAAGGGAACATGCATACCTGATAAGTGACATCTACAAAAAACCCTCACCTAACATCATACCTGATGGTAAAAGATTGAAAATGCCCCTCATAGGAATAAGACAGGGATAGCTGTTATTATCACTTCTATTCAAAATTGCACTGGAGTCTGTGGCCAAACAATTCAATAAGGAAAAGAAATAAAAAGCATCCAGAATGGAAACAGAAAGTAAAACTATCTCTATGTGCACATGACATGATCTTATATAGAGAGGGTCTTAAGGAGAATTCTGCTGCTGTCCAGCCAGGCAGCAGAAATGAGAGATGGTGGTGGATGTCTGACAGTGCACAAAGAATTTCAAAGGCATGCATATTTGGTACTTAATGACTCATTCTGTCTCAAATATTATTTTGCAGAGAGCTTTATTTCTTTCACAAATTCTTTGTCAAGCTAATAGTATCAAGGTCCTTGATACTATGCCCACATGTTGTGTGCACTTTAGTGAGCTACATGAAGTTTTCATAATTCCTGAACAAAATTCATGCCTACTTCTTATGAGATAATGCAATATTTGTTTATTTTCCCATTTCTTTCATTTCAAATTCAGAGCAATGCATCAGTCAGGGAATCATAGTTGACAGCTTAGATAATTATTTGACTTAACTATTATGATATTGATGAAATTTTTCCATATAACAAAAGTAGTCAAGCTGTCAAATATTTTAAAATAAATATTATCGTTCCACAGATTTGAGCTCAATAATAATACATTGTGTAATTTCTCTGTAGAAATACAGACAGAAATTTATTATTCCACGGATTTGAACTAAATAATAATACATTCTGTAATTTCTCTGTAGAAATACAGAAATTTTTTCATATAGGTCATTTGTTTTTCTTTTGGCAGAAATTCTGTTCTTTACAGGCAGATGGCTTATTTGTGAAATTTATATGGATATATATTCTTCAAATTAAATCAGCCACAAGTAAAAAAAAAAAAAAACGATACTCAACAGAAATACATAGAGTCAAATAATAGCGTATTAAAATAAATATAAATTTCAAAGAATATACTTTTTTTTTAAAGATTATATCTTTAGAACTCAGCCAAATAGCCAGTAGACTGAGATTCTTCCAAATGAAAGCAGGCAGGGAATTTTACCAATTAAAGCAGTTGGAAAGGACCCAGTGGATTTCAGTTTTTTTGCAAATGAAGCCTGGCAACCTGATGAGTAGATACATTGATTCAATGTGTGCTACAACTGAATTAGTCAGGAAGGATTTACAAGGGCTCAACTAGTTTAAGCTTCATAGACTGGTCAATACCTTAACAAGTTGCAAGTGGAATAAGAGAACCAAACTAATGCCTATCCAATCGTGGTAGGCAGAATTCTGAAGATATTCGCATCCCTTGGTTATTCAATCAAAATAAATATTCCCCAATATTCCCATCCCTTCATTATTCAATCAAAACAAATCTAGGTACTTTTGTGAAAGGACTTTATAGATGTACTTTGGTTATGAATCAGCCGACCTTAAAATAAATTTAACCTGGACTGTTGTAGTGAGCCCAGTGTAATCA
The DNA here is from genome assembly GCA_004023965.1 of Spilogale gracilis. Taxonomy (NCBI): domain Eukaryota; kingdom Metazoa; phylum Chordata; class Mammalia; order Carnivora; family Mephitidae; genus Spilogale; species Spilogale gracilis. Next base: position 139,739 of record PITA01002829.1, on the reverse strand, counting down.
CATGGTTCCTTACATAAGATCATGTCATTTTCAAATAGAGATAGGTGTATTTCCATTCTGGATGCTTTTTTATGTCTTTCCCTTATCTAATTCTGTGGCCACAGACTCCAGTGCAATTTTGAATAGAAGTGATAATAACAGCTATCCCTGTCTTATTCCTATGAGGGCATTTTCAATCTTTTACCATCAGGTATGATGTTAGGGAGGGTTTTTTGTAGATGTCACTTATCAGGTATGCATGTTCCCTTCTGTGGCTCATACGTTGAATATGTTCATTGTGAGACTTTGTCGCATGTGTTTTCTGCCTTGATTGAGATGATCATGTGATTTCAGCCTTTACTTGATAATATGGCATTTTATAGTGATTGGTTTTCATATGTTGAACTAACTTTGCATTCCTGAGATAAATTCTACTTGGTCATGAGGAATAATACTTTTTGTATCTTGCTTGATGAGACTTTCTGGTATTTTGTGTAGTTTTTTTTTCCATTTATATTAATCTGAGATACCGATCTATAGTTTTCTTATCATATAGTTTGTCTGATTTTGATACCAGTGTAGCAATGGCCTCAAAGAATGAGTTGGGAAGTGATCTGTCCTTTCCCACTTTGTGCAAGAGTTTGTGAAGTATTGATTTTAATTCTTGTTGAGGTGTTTTATAGAATTCACTGGTTAATCCTTCTGTGACTGAGAATTTCTTCGCGGGAAGCTTTTTGATGATGCATTCATTCTCTTTACTTGTAGTTACAATTTATTCAGATTTTGCATTTCTTCTTAAGTCAGCTTTGGTCCTGACTCAATTTTGTTATATCACCTACATTATCCAGTTTGTTAGCTTGCAATTGTTGATAATATTAACCTATAGCTTTTTGTTTCTAGAAGATTGGTGGTTCTGACCCTTGTTTAAACAACTCTTCATTTAGTCAAATGGCTCTTTTTTTTTCTTTTCTTTTTTCCCTATTAGTCAGTTTAGTAAAAGGTTGTTAATTTTGTTGATCTTTCCAAGAACTAACTTTTGATTTGTTTAATTTGTTTCTATTATTTGTTTTTTAATTTCATTTATCTCTGTTCTAATACCAGATTAAAGTTTGGCTGTTTTGGGGTTCAGTCCGCATTTCTTCTAAGCATTGTAAGGTGGATTTAAAAACTTTATTTTCTTGGGGCGCCTGGGTGGCTCAGTTGGTTGGGCGACAGCCTTCGGCTCAGGTCATGATCCCGGAGACCCCAGATCGAGCCCACATCGGGCTCCCTGCTCAGCAGGAAGCCTGCTTCTCCCTCTCTCACTTCCCTGCTTATGTTTCCTCTATAGTTGTGTTTCTCTCTGTCAAATAAATAAATAAAATCTTTTAAAAAAACTTTATATTCTTTAATTTAGTAATTTATAGCTACAAATTTATTTCTAAGCACTGATTTAACTATGTCCCATGCTTTTTTTTACAGTGTATTTTCATTTTCATTCATCTCAAGTATTTTCTAATTTCTCTTCTGATTTCCCCTTTGACCTATTGGTTGTTTATAACGATTTTGTTATTTATTTATTTATTTATTTATTTATTTATTTATTTATTTATCTGAGAGTGGCAAAGAGAGCATGAGCAGTGGAGAGGGAGAAGCAGGCTCCCCACTGAGTGGAGAGCCCCATGTGGGAGAAGGTTATGACTTGAGCCGAAGTCAAGGTTAAGGTTAAGCCAAAACTTAACCAACTGAGCCACCCAGGCGCCAGACCCATTGGTGATTTAGGTGTGTGTTATTTGAATTCCACATATTTGGGAATTCCCCACATCTCTTTCTGCTATTGACTCAAATCACTCCTTTGTGGCTGTAGGACAACTTCTTTAGTTCCAATCTTGTTAAATATAGTGAGACGTGTTTTATGGCCTGAAATATGGTCTTCACGGGGGAATATTTTATGTGTGCTAAAGAAACAATGTATTTTGCTGTTATTGGATAGAATGTTCTGTATGTGTCTGTAAGGTCTAATAGGTATATTGTGTTGCTTAAGTCTTTTGTTTCCCTACTGATTTTTTAGGTGTTTTATCCATTCCTGAAAGTAGGGTACTGAATTGTTTATTTTTACTTTGCTTTTATTAGCTTTTGCTTCATGTACCTCAGGGTTCTGTTTTGAGGTGCATATGTTTATGATTATTATAATTTCTTGATGGCTTGATTCTTTTATCATTATAAATTGTACTTGCTTTTCTCTAAACAATTTTTTTTTGGTTAAGTTATTTTTTACCCTATATTTCCAGCTCTCCTTTTGTTATTGTTTGTATGTTATGGCTTTTATATCCTTTTGTATTCATCCTTTTTGGGTAGTTGTATTGTTGGATCATATTTTTATGCAACATGTCAACCTCAGAGTTTTGATTGGAGACCTTAATCAATTTACAATAGCATAACTACCAGTAATATGGGGTTTACACCTGCCACCTGCTGTTTGTTTTCTGTGTGTCTCGCGTCTTTCTTGTTACTCTTTTCCTCCAGCACTGTTTTTTTTTCTTTTTCTTTTTTTTAATGATTTTATTTATTTATTTGACAGAGAGAAACATAGCTCGAGAGGGAACACAAGCAGGGGGAGTGAGAAGCAGTCTTCCTGCCGAGTAGGTGGCCCCATGCGGGGCTTGATCCCGGGACTCTGGGATCTTGACCTGAGCCAAAGGCAGATACTTAATGATTGAGCCACCCAGGCATCCCTCCATTACTATTTTCTGTTACATAGGTATTTTGTACTGTATTCTGTTAATTTACTTTTTCACTATGTATTTTTTGAATTGCTTTATTAGTGGTTGCTCTAGAGATTGTAACAATCTGGGTTGGATTAATACCAATTTCATTGTAAAAGTAGGTGAAAGAAATTTGTCTTATTGATCTTCATTCTCCACAACTTTACGCTGGTACTGCCTCAAGTACATCTTTATACATTCTGTGTCCATCAACAGTGAATTATAATTTTATTTTCATCAATTATAACAACCAATTATACTGATTATTGATTTTTATAATTTCTATGTCTTGATATTCTCAATATTCTGTTTTATTGATACTCTCTATTTTCTGAGACATCATTATCATGGTTTCTTTAGTACTTTAGACATATTTTCCATAGACTCTTTGAAATATTTTTAAAAAGCTGATTTAATGTCTTTATCCAGTAGGTCCAATGTCTTGGTTTCCTAAGGAACATTTTTTATTGCTTGCTTTTTTCTTCTCTATGGGTCATATTTTCTTGTTTCTTTACATTTCTCACTATTTCTTTGGAAACATGGACATTAAAAAAATACAATATGGCAAATCTCAAAGTCTGATTCTTGCCTTCCACATTTGTTGTTATTTATTTAATTTGCTGTTGTTTTTTAGATTAGTGACTTTTCTAGACCAATTCTATAGTCTTTATTGTCATATGCAGCCACTGAATTCTCTGCGTGGTCAGCTTAATGGTCAGTTAATGATCAAAAAGATAGTTCCTGGGACGCCTGGGTGGCTCAGTTGGTTAAGCAACTGCTTTTGGCTCAGGTCATGATCCTGGAGACCCGGGATCGAGTCCCACATCGGGCTTTCTGCTCAGCCGGAAGCCTGCTTCTCCCTCTCTCAGTCCCTCTGCTTGTGTTCCCTCTCTCGCTGTGTTTCTCTCTGTCAAATAAATAAATAGAAATCTTTTTTTAAAAAAAAGAAAAGATAGTTCCTTAAATGCCTTCTCCCAGTGTTTGTTGATGGACTTGGTGTGCCTGTTGAGGGTCACTTTCAACAAAACCAGGCAGTTGGCAATGGTGTCTTAGTCTTAACTTTCTGCTTTCATAGAGCCTCAAAGTCAGCCAGAGTTGAAAGCTGAGGGAATTTTTAGGTCTTTCCAGAACATATACCTAGCCCTGTGCAAGTACATGTCCATCTATATTTGCAGGAAAAATAGGACTATTTCAAAGGCATGTCCTAGGGGACATCCCATTCCCTAGAGTCTGATTTTAGCTCTTTGGTTAGACTATTTGAGCCCCAACTGTTATATGCTACCTCAGGCAACTATAAAATTAAAATACTTACCTCCCATTTCCTGTGTTTCCTATGTTGTAAGTGATTAATGTGATGAATGTGAGCAGAAGTATAAATAAATCCTATTGCACGTTACAGAGTAACCAAGGCTCAGATGCTTTCTGGGAAGAAGGCTTTCTGTGTTGAGCAAGGTATTAATGTGGTGAACTTCAGACAGCCTTGTTAAGTGGGGTCTTATGGGAAAATACCAGACATTTAAAAAATAATGACAGTTATTTGGTAATGAGGCTTTGAAAGAGCTCTAACTGTTGTCTATTCATTGCTGTGGTGCCATGCTAGGTTGCTATTTTTCAAAGTTGTTATGGAGCTGAAAGTAGGTAATGGGAATAGGGTAAGTTAAAAAACCATAAGGGGCACCTGGGAGGTATAGTTGGTTGAGCATCTGACTCTTAATTTGGGCTCAGGTCTTGATCTCAGGGTCATAAGTTCAAGCCCCTTGTTGGATTCCACTTTGGAGAGACTACTTAAGAAAAACAAAAGCAAAAGCAAAAACAAGAAAAAAACCAAAAACAAAACCAAACAGCCAAAACCCATAAAACTCAGTTGCTGGTTTTTTTTTTTCATTGCCTGTGTAGAGGAGTAAATTTTCAGAGGTCTTTACATTGGCATTTTTGTTGACATCACTCTCATGTTCATGGTCAAGTTTCATGATCCCCTAAAGTGATTCCTCTAGCTCTTCATCACTGAAGCATGCTTAAATTTATATGGCTGCATTCACTTATAAATTGCCAGCAATTTTAAGAGATTACTATTTGAGGGTGTCCATTAAGAGATACCGTTTTAGCAAATAATTATGTGGTTGTGTTGAGCTTGTTAGTTTAATGAGTGGGTATGAGACAAAACTTACGATTTAATGGAAACAGAATTTAATAAATAGAAATTACCAACTGGGAAAAGTTTATATTGAAGGCTATTATTTCCTCTCCAATGTCTAGACTTTGTCATATTTCTGTCATAGGTGAACACACTTTTGTCTTTCCAAAAGCTTTGACATTTTAACCTTTGCTTCAGTCCTTGGACTTTGTCGTGGTTATCCATTCCTGCAGCCTGATTTTTGGGGAAATGTTCTTGAGGACTGATATTACCTCACTGTCAAAATAGTCAAAATTTTTAAGTTCCTTTGAGCCAGTTGGTTGCTCTATAACATGCAATAGGATTTATGTTCCTTCTGCTCACACTCATTTCTATTAATCACTTAGAACTCGGGAAATGGAGGAAATGCAAGGCTGCCTGTCAGTAGTTGAAGAAAGTGAGACTGAGAATTCTACCATATCTTTCCTGAGAATCAAGGCTGGTGGGATTCACTGCCAAAGCTCCTGGATTTAGCCTTCCCAACTTAATTCATGGTTTTTGTTGCTTTCATATTTTATATGCTTCCTTTTTTGGGGGGGTCACCAATCTTGGTGTATATTGGGATTTTATTCCCACACTTACCCAGAAACTGAAAAATAAAATCCTTTGAAAGCCCTTTAATGTAAACATTTAACATTTTTCAATAAAATCATACTGCTTGTTCTTACTTTGTCATTTTGATAGTTAACACTTTACCATGAGATTATTTGAAATATGTTTTAAAGATATGCTGTGAGCTTGTTTTTGTGGATGCAGTCATAAAATGGGGATTTATGAACCATATATGCAAACTGAGATGAATACAATAGAGATTAATAGGAAACTTACAATGGTGACAGTGGTGTTTGCGTATATGTGTGTGATATGATTGTTAGTAGGCTACTTCAGGGGAAAGAGAAGTATGTGCAGAAAACATTGACTACATTTTTGGTTACCGGCTCCATAAGTCTCTTCTCAGTGGTTAGAAGCAGCGGTAGGATGGGGTATAGGATGAAGGAATCGACATGTGGGAGAAACTTACACTGGCAAGAATGTCCTTCTTTCTTGTACACTTATAAACAGGGTGACTAAAGTGTTTTGGAGAACAAGAGAGAGTTTTCCATAAGATAGTATTTTTCTGTAAGTAACAGCTTCATCAGTTAAAGAAATTCTATACTCACACAATAAGGAACAAGATAAAATTGAGTGTGCAGTTAAAGAAATACTTCTTGTTGCCACTAAGTTGTAATAAAAGAAATCAGATGTTGATGTTGGGTGCATTTTTAACACTGTTTTCTCCCATAAAAAGAAAGTTTATTCATAGACAAATGTCAAAAAATTTCAAGCTGTTTCTAAATTTAAAATGTTACCTTTGGGGTACCTGGGTGGCTCAGTCAGTTAAGCATCTGCCTTCAGCTCAGGTCATGATCCCAGGGTCCTGGGATAAAGTCCTACATTAGGCTCCCTTCTCCCTCTCTTTCTACCTGCCCCTCCTGCTGCTGTGCTCACTCTCTCTCTCTGTGTCGAACAAATATATAAAATCATTAAAAAAATAAATAAAAGTTTACATTTAAAAAGATTTTATTTATTTATTTATTCATTCATTCCTTCATTTATTTATTTAGAGGGCAAGTGAGGGAAGGGGCAGGGGGAGAGAGAGAGAGAGAGAACCTCAAGCAGACTCCACACTGAGTTTGGGGTCTCATGCACAACTTGATCTCATGCCCCTGAGGTCAAGACTTGAGTTGAACTGAAGAGTTGGATGCTTAACCGACTGAGCCACCCAGTTGACTACTATTCATTTGTATTGCTTGCAATAACACTTAAATGATAATATATAATATATAGTAAATATAATAACTCATTATGCTTATTTAATTATTCATTTGCTTAACATTTACATTACCGTCTTAACATGAAGCAAGAGCAAACTAATGATTGTCTACTCTATTACCATGATATCATCTCTTCATCTAAATTATGTTTATATAATGATTCTGGTTAGTACACTCTCAGAATGGTCTTCTTTCATTGCAAGGATTTCAGTTATTCTTGTGAACATATTTATAGCAATCATTTATGTTATTATTTTCTGCTTAATTAGGGTTCAATTTTGTGGGGCGCCTGGGTGGCTCAGTTGGTTAAGCGACTGCCTTCGGCTCAGGTCATGATCCTGGAGACCCGGAATCGAGCCCCACATTGGGCTTCTTGCTTCGTTGGGAAGTCTGCTTCTCCCTCTCTCAGTCACTCTGCTCCCTCTCTAGCTGTGTTTCTCTCTGTCAAATAAATAAATAAAATCTTAAAAAAATTTAGGGTGCAATTTTGGAATGGGTGTAGGGGAATAAGAGGTTTCTTAGTTTTCATAATTTTACTATTGATTCTCTCAATTATATGGCAATTAAATTTGATTTCCAACCCAGCTTTAAATGATCTTGCAATAACTTGGTAGATAGGTTATCACAGTCATCAACATCATTTTTTCATTCCTTTTGACACTAGCAAAATGCAAAATAGAGTAGTAGAACACAGGTAGCTCCCTGATTATATACTATAACCATGTCAAGCATTGTAGGAAATTAATGAAAGCCCAGGAAATATCCCACATTTATGTTCTAGCCTTCTAAACAGTAACAATTCTCTGGCAGGGTCTTCAGTGCAAAATTTGGGACAGCATCAGGGTTCTGCATCATTTTCTATGATCGCAGGGAAAACTGGGACTCTTGGATCCAATTCTTTCTAGAGTAAATCACAGCGAACAATGATCTCCTTTGAATTTTTCATTTCTTTTGGTGGGTGATCTCAAGACAGTATTTTCCCTGGATACCATCTTTGCAGAGCTATAACTATCTATGTTGCAGGAGATAAATTAGGTCATGGACTTCAGCCCATAGTAGTGTTTTAGGGAGTATAATCACAATGAGCTATTTCTCTGGGGAACAAAATGATGTAAGACGATCAGTCAGACCATTTGCAAAAGTGAATGGTGTGGTTAAATATTTCATTCTTGAAACAGAAATATATTGACCTGATGTGGATATGGGCCTAAATTGTTATTGCCTGGTGTACTAAATAAAGGGTTGCTCTGAGAGTAACACACTGACTGTTGTTGCCAACAGCCCACTTCCTCTCCCTACTCTCCAAAGTGGATTCTACTTACTCAGTAAGTAGAGAAGCAGAGTTGAGAAGTAGAGTTTTTCTTCCGACAAATAACCAACATGCTTGTCAGGTATTTGAAACACACAGCATTTAAAATATTTTTCACATTTGGGAAATTCTGTTTTGTAATTATTCGGACATTACTTATTTTTCACAGATTACATTTTATTACTTCTCCAGCCAAGCAAGTGGCAGATTAATGGCGGGCCTTCAAACTACATGTGGTGGTCCCATTCAGCATTTATGGCAAAACACAGCTGGGCTCCAGAATCAGTGGGAGAGAAACGTCATAAACATCCAGAGCAACCAGAAATTTCAGGTATGCATGTTATAGTTTCTAACCATATCACTGAAGGAAAAATGATAAAATATAGGTCTTTGACTTATGTAGGGAACAAAGGCAAAATAAAAATTATTAAATCTCCTTACTTCCTACAGTCCATTGACAAATCCTTGAAATAGGCAGAATGACATTCCTCTAGGGACTCATCTGCCTTGATGGTAATACTTTGCTAAGGGCAAGAGGCAGTCTTAGCCTGACCCCCCTCAGGACCCTGTAAGCCTACTTTAACATATATAAAAATTCCTTCGGAAATTTTCTTTATCTCTATCTCCAAGATACATGTTGGCAGTCATTCCCCAATTATATGACCCACCAATATACATGTGAAGGGTCTCGTGACCCAGGTTTTATTAGACAGTAATAAATGACCTTTTCTCAACAATAGTTAGCCCCTGGAAGGTGCTGGAAACCTTGCTTCCAAAATTCCTTAGAGACTAATGCTATCCCTAACCCCCTCCCAACTTGAAAGTATATAATGAGCCACTCCTCATGACTGCAGTGCAGCCCTTTCTGCCCATGGGTCTTGTCCCCATGCTTTAATAAAACTGCCTTTTTGCACCAGCTATGTCCTAAGAATTCTTTCTTGGCTGTCTGACTTCGAACCCTAATGCCTTTCCTATATCATTAGCAACGGACAAATTAAAAGTGGGATGACCTCTGTGCCAGCTGGCCAAGGACTGAGGGATTTGCCAGGACTTTCAAGCACTGAAACCAAGCAGTCTCAGGAAATTGGGATGGCCAGTCACCCTAAAAGACACTTGAATAAAAGGTTTTAAATGTTATGTATAAAAACTTAAGTTGATATATATTAACATATATTTATATATCAGTAAAATATAACTTTCTAATTATCTTTCTAATTTCTTAAATCCCCTTCGTTTTCTATTTCTCATACCATTCCAACCTCCTCTTTCTTTTCATTTCTTATTCTTAAGAATTACTTATCTTCTAGACTTTTCTCATGCTTTTGAGAAAACAGGGTTATATTGGGTAATAAGGAAATAGAGTATTTGATTTAAATACTAATTCCAAATGCTGTTGAAGTAGAATAATTGTCATATTCATTTCATGGATGAACTCAAATTATTCATACAGCCTTTATTTTCCAAAATAATTTTGAGAATGAAAGCCTATGCAAGCCTATAAAAGACAAACTTTATGCAGCCTAATAAAACTTATGTATGGTGGAAATTATAATCTAATGATTATTACAGGAGTTCTTGGTAGAGCATTGCATATTTTTACATTTGAGAGAGCAAAAAAAAATTTCCCATTAAAAACAGGATCTTAAAGCATTTTATTCTGAATGAATTTGCTTTTTAAACCTGGTTTGCAGGCCAATTTAGCCAACTCAGCTAAAGCAGGTTTCCTTTATCATCTATTTGAATAGTATAATAATCAGTTTTATAATTTTGATACAGAGTAAAAAATCATCTGCTATGTGATGGATTTAGCACTTGCTTAACTATAGGGATTAAATTGGATTGAATTTTAACTTCAGTTATTCTGAGTAAGAGGAGGGATGGGAGAATGAGGAGGATTTCTATTAGAAAATTGAATTGCAAGCTATAAGAATGGCACATTTTTTTAATCGATCTTTCATAAATTCACTGTAGTTTGAAATTTCAGGCTTTTGTAAACTAAGTGGGAATCCAAAGACCATCAGAGAAAATCACTTCGTAGATGGTTAAATGACACCTAGATGATAGGACTTTAGAGGAACTGTATGCTTAGAAGCATAATTCTGTCAGTTGAAGCTTTGCTCTCTACTGAAGTCAGATATATTGGTGTGTGTGGAGGGCACAGCAGGGTATCTTAAGCCATCAGGCATTTAAGTCTTCCTGTGAATGATTCATTTTTGTAACAAAGACTCACTTAGGGCACTCAGGATGCACCAGGTAGGATTCAGGGAATGTTTGTAGTACATGTAAGGAAAAGAATTTTCTTCCGGTCTTATTGAGATACAACTGATACATGTGCAAGTTTAATGTATGTAATGTGATGATTTGATGCATGTACATTGTGAAATGATTACCACAATAAAGTTAGCTAACATATCCATCACATCACAAAATTACAATTTTTGTCATGCAGTAAAAACATTTAAGGTCTACTCTCTTAGCAAGTTGCAAGCATATAATACGGTATTACTAGCTATATTCACCATGCTGCTTATAGATACCCAGAATTTACTCATTTTATAGCTGGAAGTTTGTACTCTTTGGCCAACATTTCCCCCTTTCCCCCACCACATACAGACCCTGGCAACTAAAGAATTACTCTGTTTCTACGAATTTGGCTTTTAGAGATTCCACATGTAAGTGAATCATGGAGTATTTGTCTTCTGTGACTTATTTCACTTAGCTTAGTACCTCGTAGTTCCAGCATGCTTTCATAAGTGATAGGATTTCTTTTCATTCTTGGCCGAATTATACCTTTGCGTGTACACACCACATTTTCTTTATCCATTTATCTGTTGATGGATATTTAGGTTGTTTATGTCTTGGCTATTGTAAATAATGTTTCAATAAGTATGAGAGTGCAGATATCTCTTTGAGGTAGTGTTCTCATTTCAATACCCAGAAGTGGGATTGCTGGATCATATGGTAGTTCTATTTTCAGTTGTTTGAAGAACTGCCATACTGTTTTTCATAATGGCTGTATTAGTTTACATTCCCACCAACAGTGAATAAGGGTTCCCTTTTCTCTACATCCTTCCAAACACATTATCTCTTATCTTTTTGATAATAGCCCCTCTGACAGGTGTGAGGTGACATCTCATTGTACTTTTCATTTGCATTTCCCTGATGATCAGTGATGTGAAGTGTCTTTTCATGTACCTGTTGACTATTTGTATGTCTTCTTTGGACTGATGTCTATCTTTGGAATGATATTCTCTATTTTATTTGTGTGATATTTTTTTTTCGCTGTTGAGTTGTACAAGTTTCTTATATATTTTGGATGTTAATCCCTTATCTGATAGATAGTTTGAAAGGGGAAGATTAACGATGTGGAAGAGAGACTCTGTGTTCCTGGATTTGGGGTGTGTGTATGTAGACTGAGAACTTTGAGCACCAATAATGCATCCAATTTATTGTGGATTTTCAGGTCTCATTATCACTAGAAAAGTTTCTAGTTTATTTCTTTTTTAAAAAGATTTCATTTGTTAATTATTTGAGGGAGAGGAAGGGAGAGCGCATGGGTGGAAGGGGGAGGGGCAGAGGGAGAGGAAGAAGCAAGTTCCCCACTAGGCAGGGAGCCGGATGTGAGATTCGATCCCAGAACCCTGAGATCATGACCTGAGCCGAAGGCAGATGGTCTACCCAGCCAGCCAGCCTGTAGTTTATTTCCTAACACTTCTCATTTTCTCCTCTATGTCTCTCTGTCTTCTCTCAATAAAACAAAACAAAACACAGAGCAACAAAACGGAGCCAAGAGTGGTTCTGAGGGGGTTGAGTCACACTGGCTGGACGCTAGGGATGGACTTGCTGAAGTCCCTTCCATTTGCTCACATAAACTTTAATGTCTGAAATGGGATTTTTGTCTGTGTATCAACTTTGTCAGCATGTACACATCTTTTCCAACTCTGAAGCTGAGTGCATGGTAAAAGAATCCTAAACTATCTTTGCCAAGCTCCATGCCTCCCCATCTCTGTCTCCAGCTTAAGGTCAAGGTCTTCATGGCTAGGTAGCCGAACAGAGATTTGGACGTTGGGTAGAGCTTAAACTGGCTGAGCCTTGTACGTTAAACCTTTTAAAACAACTTCCTTGTTTCTTTTGCAGCCATCCGTTCCCAAATGGCACATTACCAGGGCTGGTGATTAAATATGTGTAGCAGCTAACTATAAAACTTAAAACTCCTAAATATATCACCTCCAGGGCCGTGGAGCTGTAGCCAAGGCAGTGAGGTTATTCACTTGAGTGCTTTAAAATGCGGCCATGGCTCCAGCGAAAGCAGATGCATGTGCAGTATATTAACCTGTTTGCCAAAATACTTTATTGCTGATATGAAAACAGTGCTTCTACCTTAGAGGCTTTGTAAAACTTAGGAAAATGTATGCCTCTCCTGGGATCCTTTGGCTACACCAATCTTTAAGATTGCAGGTATGTTTTCGTTCTGTCCTGTCAGCAAGAGAGCAGATGTTCGCATGCTTTTGCTTAGCTGGGTCACAGAGATGCACTCTGCTTGTCATGCTTCCTGCCGCCCTCGTAGATTCGTCCTGCAAAAGCTTTAAGCAAGAGGCTTCTTTGAGGGCATTGTGTAATCAGCATCTCTGGACAATTTATCTGCTGCCTCATCAGTTTACAAACCTCTGAGTATTACTCTGTTTTCTGCAATTTTCCCTTCTTGCTGCCCTCGGATAGTTTTAAAGCCATTCATGCTTCCTTTAGAAATATCTAAATAAGAGATTTTGGTTTCTGCTGGACCCAGGCTTAGCATGGATTTCTGAGACAGTTTTTGGATCTGGCTGTTGTCGTGTGGGGGCTTTATCACTTTTATCTGTAAAGTCCTAGGTCCATGCCTTAATAAAATGTAGCTCATTCGTTTCCGAGGGAATACTGCAACATGACAAGGAATTGTGTTTATGTATCTAGTCAACAAAGATAGCAGCATTTAAGAAAGTTTCTGAAGATGTTTAAAGAGTAATAACATCTAGAATTTGAGCATCTACCACATATAATGCACTGCATTTAGTCTTTGTATATATTATTTTATTGGCTCTGCATGGCAGTCTTCTGAATCGGAGCTATAATACACGAGCTTTGGAGAGTGAAATAACCTATTAAATTCCATCCAGTTTAGAACCCAGTATAGTTTGATTTCACATCTCAATCATTTACTCACTGAGCATGATAATCTCTTTATCATGTTAAGACATTATATGGATTTAGGGTCCCTGGGTGGCTCAGTGGGTTAAAGCCTCTGCCTTCCGCTCAGGTCATGATCTCAGGGTCCTGGGATCAAGACCCGCATTGGGCTGTCTGCTCAGCAGGGAGCCTATTTCCTCTGCTCTTTCTTCCTACTTGTGATCTCTCTCTCTGTCAAATAAATAAATAAATAAATCTTAAAAAAAGACATTATACAGATTTATAAAATATAGACAGAAAAATTCCAGCTTCTAGATTTGGTCAAATATGTTGCAGGTGACTCATTAAACATTCTTTTGCCTGCTGTGTTGGATAAAATGACATTATTACGCATTATTCTGCTGATTAATTGCAGTTGCATTTTTCAAAATTGTAGACTTAAGCAATTCATTTTGCTATTGCCCTAAAATATTTGCAGAAGCAGAGAATAAACCAAGTACACATATAGCAGAAATTTAGTCTCAGATGTAAGTAAAACCTTCCCTTACTCTCCTTTTCTTTGTTCTGGAAGGCACTTATGTATTGGTTTTATGGGTAGGAAGGAATGAATACTGTATTAGTAAGTATATCACTGACTGTGGTTTTCATGTCAAATGTTTGAATTCTCAAAGTAAATGAGAAGTCAGTGCCTGAATTTTAAAAAGGTATTGGAGCATTTTTAATATGCTATTATCTACTTGTCATTTCTTTGATATTCCATTATGACATGCTAAAGAGTTCTTAGCAGTGTCGTATTCAGAAACAATAGATTTTATTAACATGGATGAAAGATAAGTTATTCATAAAAGTAAAATAAATACAAATCATTAACTTACAAAATTCTACTCTCAAACTTTTCTAAATCATAATTGGAGTTGTTTTCCCTTGTAAGTCAAGAATATTTACTATGCAAACACATGATGGTAAAAAATTACAGTCATCTTTCTTGCATTTCACATTTGCTTGAGAAATGATATCAAATGCACACTACTGATTAAGAAAATTTAATACGATAAATGTAACTACAAGCGTTTCTGTTCATGCAGTTACTAGTGTCATCCAAGTGAATAATGCCCATTATTCAACTACTGTCAAAGGTTCATTGAAGATTTAAATCTTAAAGTGCTTGGATGCTGACCCCTTGCCTCCCTCAAAGGCCATCTTCTCTTGAAATGTTTGGGGTGGAAACAATTTGTCTGTTATTTACTGTTGGATCAGTGAAGCCCAGACCTGATTTCTGTGACGTTGCCAAGCTTCTAACTTCATTACCTGTGTTTTATTTGCTAGTTTGCTATTCTTTGCTTTATTTCCCCTAATTCAGTTAAAATGAGGTGGATATTTGGAAAAACTTATTCACCAAAGTTTTGGGGAAAACAAAGAATGCTAGACCTCACTTTTCTTAGAATACAACTACTATACATAAACATGGCTTCTGACCCTAGACCTGGCTTTTAAAAAAAATGGTCCTGAGATTCCACTTCCTTGAACTAGTTGAACCCATCCTTCTTTCAGGATCCCATCCAAAATCTCTGGGAGGTCTTTCTGTGTATTCTATGTATTCATGTATATTTCTGTGTATTTAACTCAAGTATTGAGTTATGTCTGATGGGTCTTAAGTTTTATAGCTACACAGACCCATTGGTGAATTTGCCTACATTTAGAGAAATAGTGTTCTCCCTAAGAAAAACATTCCCTCTTGCTAGACCAGTGGGCTCAAAACACAGCCAATTTTCACACTTACTTTCCTTCAGTTAGACCAAGTTGACATATAATTTAATTGAATCAAACAAATAAACATACTGCAAAGTCTGACAGAATTGAAGACAAGAAGGTCATTTAAAAGCCTTTTCATTAGATCAGGAGTGAAGATGCAGAAGCAGAAGTTGGAATGGAAAGAAGAGAGGGCTTCCCAGGTCTTGATGGATTGTATGCGGACTGGAAGGGAATGTGATGCCTCAAGCCACTTTGGAGGTTTAAGCATTGAAAAGGGGCAGTCATCTGGTGCCATTGTGAAAGAATGGGAGTCATGGGACAGGTCCAGTGTGAGGAGAAAAAAATATGATTTAGAAGTGATTTTGTGTCATCTGGTGAAAATGTCCAGCAGGGTGTGGAGATATGGGCAGAAAGCTCAGAAAAGCGGTTGACATTTGTGATGTAAATTTGTGTTTCATCATCCTGGGTAACAGCTGAAACCCTGAATATCAGTGGGTTTGAGAAGAGAGTATAGAGAAAGAAGGAAGAGGCTGGTGATTAGTTCATGTTTATTGCTGCTTCTCTCTTTAAATATGTCTACCACTGGCGTGTCCTTAGCTCAGCAAAAACAGGTGAAAAGGCTTTCAAGAAGGATAAAATCTTAATCTGTAGAGAATACTTTTTTTTTATCTATAAACACTTTATTCATACAGTAGCTTAAATACTTTATAATAACTCTGTGTTATAATACTAGGTAACACTTAATACTAACTATATACCAAGGGCTGATAGACATGTAATAACTCATTTATCTTTGCTTAAATCTTATCATATAGTGAATAATTATTATTATTAATTTAAATACTTTACTTATTTGAGGGAGAGCTCACTTGTGAGAGAGCACAAACTGGGGGGAGGGGTGAAAGGAGAGGAAGAAGCAGACTTCCCACTGAGCAGGGAGCCTGAAGGATAAGGACAGATGTGGGGCTCAATCCCAGGATCCCGAGATCATGACCTGAGCCAAAGGCAGACACTTAATTGGCTGAGTCAACCAGGCACCCCAATAACTTACTATTTTTATCACTGCTTTTTTTTTTTTTACAAAGAAGAAAACTGAGGTACAGAGATGCTAAATAACTTCTCTAATGACCTGTTGCTATTAAGTAGTGTAGTGGGATGTGAACCAAGTAGTCTGTTTCCAAGCACAACTTTAATCACTGTGCCCCCCTACTGCCCTCATTTAAAATCATCCCTGTATGTCTTTTCTTTCCCCTCTGAAACAGCTTTTTAATGAACAGCAAAGCAAATTTGTAACACAATATTAAATGTTTGTAAATTAGGTCACAAAAACGGATGCAAAATTTTTGCAGTATAACCATTATATTCGTACAGCTTAAGTCATTCGTTGAATCTTACACTGATACAAGCATAAGATTATTTCACAACTAGGGCGCCTGGGTGGCTCAGTTGGTTGAGCGACTGCCTTTAGCTCAGGTCATGATCCCGAAGACCTGAAATCGAGTCCCACATCGGGCTCCCTTCTTGGCGGGAGGCCTGCTTCTCCCTCTCTCATTCCCCCTGCTTGTGTTCCCTCTCTGGCTGTGTTTCTCTCTGTCAAATTAAAAAAAATCTTAAAAAAAAGAAAGATTATTTCACGACTAAGAATAGCCCAAATTGGGGCATCTGGGTGTCTCAGTCAGTTAAGCATCTGACTTTTGATCTTAGTTCAGGTCTTGATCTTGGAGTCCTGAGTTCAGACCCCATGCAGGACTCTTTCCTGGGCATGGAGCCTACTTAAAAAAAAGAAAAAAATAATTAAAAAAAAAGAGTAGCCCAAATCTAATAACCAAAACTATAATAATATCAGAAGTAATATTAAAATGTTAAATAGGAAAAATATTCACTAATTTTCTTACCAAATAGAATCTACAAACTAAATTTTTGGAAACTGTAAAAAGAATGGCTAAAACTATAAACAAGACAGGTTTATAGAAAATTCTGGGAGAAGCAGTGAAATAAAGTACTCAAAAAATAATCAATTAGTATGCATGTAAGACTCTCCCATTTTAGTCATGATTTTGATACTAATACACTATAAAGGGATTTTGCAGAAATTGATCTGCTAGTGCTACAAATAAACCTTGAGACCAAATTCTCTGTAACTGTTGTCTTCTAGATGTGGTTCACTTGAGGTTAGTCACATTTCATCTACTTTCATATATGTATTCGCAGAAAGATCTAGTCTCAGCAGAGATCACAAACTCTGTATGTAGTAAAAACATTTAGAGTTGGTTACTACTGCTTGCCAAATAGTTTTTCCATCCTTTTTCTATTTTTCCTCAAAATTTTTTATTTCAAGTGTGTAACCAGAGCTCATCTTTTCAGATGCCAAGTGGATCATTTTGTCTACACAGCAATCTTTGATAGGCCTTTTCCAACATGTCCTCCTTTACAAGTAGTCACATGGTGACTCAGTTTTATGTGAAGAATACATGAATCTCTTAGGGCTACATGTTGACATATTACTCGATAGGCTGTGGATGTTTCACATCACATTTTTAATAGTCTAGGAAATATAGAAGTATATATGAAATATATCAGTACATCATGTTGTGACGTAAAGAGAATGTGGCATGGCAAAATGATCTGCCAGGGTCTACTGTATGGAGATCAGTTGTCAAGCTAAAAAGCAGTGCTGACATTTTGAAATAATAAAATGTTTATATTATAAGCAAGGCTGAACAATGCACATGGTTTAATGCATCCATGAATTAAGCCTCAAATATTACTGGTATTCATTAGTGAGGTTGGGATAATAGTCTCCACCAACACACCAATTTTATGTTGATTTATGTAACTAGGAAATTGAAGAATAGTTTCTTCTGAAGTTTCTCAGTTTTATCATACAGATTATGATATATGATATATGATACATATCATATCACAATATCACAGTCACTCATTTTTTTTGAAATGAAGATTTTTTTTTTTGAAGAAAAGATGTATTTATTTGAGAGAGTGAGAGCAAGAGCAAGTATGGGTAGGGGGAGGGGCAGAGGGAAAAGGAGAGAGAATCCTCAAGCAAACTCCTCACTGAGCATGCAGCCTGATGTGGGCCTGAATCCCAGGACTCAGAGATCATGACCCAAAGGAAAGTCAAGAATGAGATGCTTAACCGACTGAGCCACCCAGATACCTCTCACATCAACTCATTTTAATAATAAGTCACTGTACAACCATTTCTAGTCACTGTCCCAAGTTTGTTTAGATAATGGCAGAAAATGTACAGAAGGCTGTAGCTCAAGGGCATTCAAGGCAAGCCTGTGAGCAAAATTCAGAGAGCCAGAGGTGGACATGTGGCACAGTTGCAAAATTCCAAGAACCAAAGATCAAGATGGAGCTGGGTCCAAGAGGTGGTAAATACTTAATAGTATGAACACATACAAAGCAAAGAGAGAGGATAAGATGGAAAAAACCAGATGAATATTGCTTCATTTCACAAACATGTTATATAATCTATGGTAGACATTTGAGATACAGAGATGACTATATTTTCTTGTCCTTGAGAGTATATGCGTGGGTCTCTTTTCACTTGAAACTGGCATGGTAACCAAAGTGTTTCTAGGAAGTGGCATGTTTTTTATTTGTATGCTCTGTGCTGTAAGACTGTGAGACAGTGATATTCCTTGCTTTGTGCTTTTGTTTTTTTTTTCTCGCGCAGGTTGTTTTTCAATATCAAATAATTTCAACTCCTGAACAGGATGAAGTCATAGCTGTTGATGATATATCTTTCAGTTCAGGCTGCTTGCCTGCAAATGGTAAGAAATTTTTCTCATTTTGATCCTTATTGTATACATAAATTACGTGTATTTTAAACATTGCATAATGACTTTGATTCTTTGAATGAAATGAAAGCATTGTGTAATGCTCTTCCTTCCTTTCTCTTTTTCTTTCCTTCTTTCTTTCTGGCCCGGTGTTTTAAAGTGGGCTATTTTCCATTGTATAACAATGTCTAGGTTTATGCCAGAAGTGAAAGTAGGCTATTTTTTCCCTGAGTCTGATGCTGTTAAGAGTTGAAGGGGTAATTTAGTCTCAGATTTGAAACCTTGTAGCACTGTTTACACTGGCTAGTTAAATCTCACCAAGAGAACTTCTTGCCCCTTAGGAGATGGGTGAAAACTGGCTTCACTAGGCTAGAAATTATCTTCTTGGGAAATTGATTTGACTTTTCTACCAAAAGACACAAATGGAGAGAGATATTACTTATAATATGTTTTCTATTTAGACTGAAACAACTAGATCAATAAGCCACATGTATCAGATCTAAAAAATTATCTATATTGGTTCTTTGATTATATTAACTGAATTGTATTCACCATGCATATTGTTCTCAATAGAAAAGTTTAATGTTAAAATTATCAGTTGGTAGGATAAATTAATCTAATCATGCAAGAATCGTATATATGATTATAGATAGTTGATAGATGTTTTTTCTTTTAAAATGTTATTATACTGTAGTACAATATAGCATAATATAGCTATTTTGTGGAACGGATTCTAAGTTCCAATTTGGTACAAAGATATGATAGTTGTGATAAATTATACTTCAAGAACAGAGAAAAAGAGTTGATCTACCTAAAGGAGACCAAGGAATCTTGATAAATGCTGGTATTGTGCTTTGATTTTAAACAGCACTTCTGCCAGTAGAAGAGCTTCATAGGAATGTGTCTCTTGCCACTTAGGCTGTGGGAGGGTTTTATACGGTACCAGCGGCTGACAGCTCCTTCCACCTTGCAACACAAAAACCTTTCTTTCATCTTTATATTATCAGTTCTCAGTATATTTTAGGTAAGAAATCACTATATGGTAAGTTGAAATATAGATAAATTTTAAATGGAGAACTTTAAGGCCTAGAAGTAAATAATTGAAGTGTAAACCTCAATGCCTTTTCACCAACAGAAGTTAACATTTGAGGATTTATCGGAAGGGAAACAATAGATCAGGAGAGAACATACTGTTGCCCGCAGGCAAAGCAGATCCAACTACTGACTGCTCTGCCATCAGTCTCCCCTCATGCTGTCTCTTCTGCTACCCTGCATGGTATTCCTGGGTCCAGGGCATGGCTGGCTTTTGCTGGGTTTATAATGGGACAGCTAGTCCCTAACTGTGAGCACTTCAGCAGTATCTTTATATATCTCCTTTATATAATTTCTGCAGAAACTGAGATCTGCTGAACAAAATGATCCCAAGCTAGTCATGTGTATTGCTCAGTTCAGCTAATTACCAGCCAAAGAAAATAAGAAATAAAGTCAGCTATTGGCCGGACTTACCTAACTGTAGGAAAATTAGGACCTGGCCTCTATCATTGAAACTTTGCATTACAAATGTACAAAGGAACATGCTGGGGTTGTGCTTGGGACTTGACATCGCCTGTTTTAGGACTGTGCTGTCATTTCATAGATGACCTTTCTCTTCCTCTTTGGACCTGGGAACCAAAGCCATTTCCTTAATTACTCACAATCCATCTACTGGGACAAAGGCCAGTGTAGAAGGACCATAATAAATATTCAGAAGACAGATGTCATATTTTTAGTAAGCACTTAAAAGAGCTCTATAATATCACTACAGAAGGGAAAAAGCAATAGTTATGGGAGTGAGCACAGAAAGTTGGACATTCAATGAAAGGTCATGGTCAGATAGAAAAAAATATTGGTGTCTATAATTTCTAAGATGATAGTTCAGATAATGTTATAGCCATATTGTTTTTGAGCTGGTGTAGAAATAAAGTTTCCTGAAGATAAGGCATGAATTTTAAAGCAAAGTTATAAGCCTTTCACATGGATATTAAATTTATACAACATAACAAGTTTTGGGGCTAGAGAAGATTTTGAAATCCCAAACTGAAGCCTGCCATGAATATGGAGGCATGGATGACCCAGGGCAATAAGTTGGATGTCATGAGCCAAGATGTTTTTACTCATGGAAGAATAAATGAATCAACATTGGGGATTTCAAAGAATGGCAACTTTAATTTTAGGCCTTCTGTTTATTGGGGCATTGGTAAAGGATATCATTCCTCCAGAGATTTGCAAAAGAAGTAGTCTCTTTTTGGAAAAAGCCAGTATTCAGGTAAGGTCATACAGTATCTTCTTTAAGGTTGAGGGTGCAGGGAGGGAGGGTTTTTGTGTTTTTTTTTCCATATAGAATGAGGGCTGATGGCATATTTAAACTTTTGGGAGGAAAACAAAGCAGCATGGGGATTAATAATGGAGAAAAAGAATAAAGTGTAATGGAATAGGGTTGACATTTGGTTGGAGTTGCATTTTGTAAATGGTAGGAATATGAGAGATGGTAATATGTAATATTAAATTTCCAAATGATGCTCTCTAATCAAGTTTGGAGGTTATAGTGATAGACTAACCCTAGTCAATCACCAGAATAAAAAAGAGAAGTGATTGATTTTGAGCTTTACTCCAGACTGCTAGATGGGAATCACTGAGGGTGGGCATGCATTTAAAAAAAAAAAGGTTCTAAGGGTACTTTTTGTGAAGGCATCCAATCTCAGCTTCAAGAACTGAGCTAGGATTTGGTGTGCCTGGGTGGCTCAGTTGGTTAAGCACTGAACTCTTGACTTTGGCTCAGATCATGATCTCAGTGTCATGGAGCCTACTCTTTTACCTTCTTTCTCTCCCTCTCTCTTTGCCTTGCTTGCCCCCCTACCCTTGAATGCATCCATACACTCTCTTGCTCGTACCAAAAAAAAAAAAAAAAAAGAACCAAACTACCATTTGGGAACCATGCATCCTGTCTCATGTTGACTACTCTACTTAGCAGTGAGTGCCCTGGGACAGAGTGCCAGCTGATTAAAGAGTGGTTTCAGTCTCGTGCAGTCCTAACGGTGATGATCAGGGTACATCTGAGACACATAGGCAGAGCTGACTCAACCTTTTCTAGACATCACCACCAGAAATCATACTCCAATGGAGAGTGGAGTTAGGAATGCATTTGGATGCAAGAAAAGAGAAGAGTTTTCTTAGGGACTTAAGAAAAGAGGAGATGCACAGTTATGATGTAGATTCTTCAACTTTGACACTAGTAAAGTCAATGACTAAGGGATTTCCTTGGTATTTGCTTCATGCGTGTCACCTTATAGTCTTAAAATGACTGTTGAGTTTCTATATGTGTCACATCCAAGTCGGGAGGAAAGGAGAAATGAGAAAGGGCAATGGTTTTGGTTATGCCAATGGATGGGTGATTGTCACATGGTTACCTAGGTCGCTAGGCAGGATAATAAAATTGAGTGTTTGGATTCAGCCTCTGTAGGAGAG
Organism: Spilogale gracilis; assembly: GCA_004023965.1. Classification (NCBI taxonomy): domain Eukaryota; kingdom Metazoa; phylum Chordata; class Mammalia; order Carnivora; family Mephitidae; genus Spilogale; species Spilogale gracilis. The sequence goes on along the minus strand of PITA01002829.1, from coordinate 117,498 downwards.
GCAAGGAAAGAGAACAGGTTTATGAGCTGAGTGAGCACACATATTTTCCAGAGAAACTCAACTTCAGCATATTTAGAAGTAAATACCAATTTTCTTTAAAATCTGTTCCCTTACCTATATTCTCTTTTTAAATTATTGACATGTGAGCTCACACAGTAGACTAGGAGTTATTCTTAAGTCATTCTTCTCTTTTCTTACCCCTGTGATAATTTAGTTAAAAAATAGTAGTGAGGGTGTGTCCTTACATTTTTCAAATTGTCCTCTCTTATTTATCATTATTATTTATCCAACTGCGGTTTCATTTAAGTATTTAGTTTTTCCCCTGGATTTTTAAAAAACAGTGGTTTTGATCTTTTCAACTCTACTATCCAGTACTATGTACTGTCCATCAGATTATACTTTCTAACATACAGATATGACCAATCTCTCCCTGTTAAAATCTATCAATAACTCTTATCATGTCCAGAATAGAATTCACATTTCTTATGAATTCTTATGATTTCAAATTTCTAAGCTCATGTGATCCTGCTCTTGCACACCAGCCCACCTTCCTCCTTCACAGTCCTCCAAAAATCCCTAGACTCTGACTAGAACAAACTGCTTGGTAGTTCAGCAACACAGTATCATCATATTCTTGGGTATCTTTATAAACCTTGCTCTCTCTGCCCATTTCATGACTTTTGGGTGGGGGAGGGCTGGCTTCCTAATACTTATGCTTCCAGTCTGAGCAGACTGCATGGAGGTTTCTTTTCTGGAAAGCCTTCTCTTACAGAAAATTCCCCCTACATTCCCATCCCTATACACACACACCTATTGATTTATTTTCATAGCTAAACACTAAGTTTCCTGATGAAACAGTTGCTAGTGTCTTATTCCTTTGTGGATCTGCAGCACAGAACTAACAATAAATATATGTTGACTAAATAACTCAACACTGAAGATGTGCAATTATTTAAGTATCAAGTATTTGGAAATTTGAGTAAATTCTTCTTTCCTCTGAGCTACAAGTGCTCCATTTCATAGAACAGAGATTTATCACGAGACTATTTTTTATCAGTGCTTATATTTATGCTAAGAATATATATTATTTTTTGGCTTTCATATTAATATCAGAAATTAAGGTATGTCCTCAGGCTATCTAATGTGATTTTCTCTGAGACTTCTAGCTTCTCAAGTCATGAGAAGATAAATTTATGTTGTTTAAGTCACCAGATGTGTGGTGCTTTGTTTTGGCAGCCCTAGCAAACAATTAGAGAGGCTTTCTTGAGGTAATTCTGTAACATCTGAATTCTTTCTCGTCTGTAGCCTCCATAGTCTCTATTGAAGAGAGGTGGTCATCTCTACACTTTTTGTAGAGACAGTAGTTTTCCCATCAGTGTAAAGGCAGAATATAGAGATGCATTTTTAAAATGCTAAAACTAAGTAACTATGAATTCTATATACATTGAAAATATCCTTCGGGAATTAAGAAAAAATAAAGACACTCAGATGAAGAAAAACTATAGAATTCATCACTGGAAGATCTACTCTAAAAGAAATGCTAAGTTAGGTTTTCTAGCTGAAAAAAAAAAATGCCAGAGGAAGATTTTTATCAGTAGGAATAAAGAAAGAACAACTGAAGTCATAAATATCAGAGTAATAGTAATGGAATGATTTCTCCTCTGAAGATATTTAATGTACACTAGACTCTTAAAAGCAGATTTTTGAACATCCATTTGGTGGGTGCAAAGTATGTAGATATAACACATACTCTTTGGGAGTGTAGAAGTCCATACTTTTAAGACATCTACATTTTGTATGAAATGCTAACAAACTCTATGTAGAATGTTAAACTTAGGTGTGAATAGTATTATTTCTAACGTGAACACTAAACAGATATAAATAAAGGAAAATAGATATGCTAAAATTGAGCATAAAAATATTAAAATATTGAAATAATCCACTAGAAGACAAAGAAAAACAGAAGGTGAAGGCAGAAATGATAGTAGGGTTGTGGTAAAGAGCACAAAGTATAATAAATACCAAGGACACAAACTGAAAAATAATAAAATTGCCTATTTAGTTATAATGAGAAAATAGTTACATTAAATATAGGTGGCATATGTTCCTTTTAAAGCCAGGGGTTATCACATTGGATGAAAGATAAGTGCTAACTATATTTTGAGTATAAAAGTTCACTTAAAAATAATGATATAGATTAATTAAAAGTGAGGGTATTCAAATATGATTAACTGATGACCAAGTAGGGAAGACTATACATTGGGGAAAAGATAGTCTCTTCAATAAATGGTGCTGGGAAACTGGACATGTACATGCAAAAGAATGAAACTGGACCACTTACAACATATACAAAAACTAACGCCAAATGAATTAAGGACCTAAATGTGAGACATGAAACCATAAAACTCCTAGAAGAAAACACAGATAGTTATGTCTTTGAGATTGGCCATTGCAGTGTTTTTTCTAGATATGTCTTCTCAGGCAAGGAAACAAAAATAAAAATAAACTATTTGGGTTACACAAAAATAAAAAGTTTTTGCCCAGCTAAGGAAACCATAACAAAATGAAATGGCAACCTACTGAATAGAAGAAAATATTCCAAAAATATATCCAATAGATATAATCATCAAAATATATAAATAAATTATACAACTCAACACTTTAAAATCCAAACAATCCAATTAAAAAATGGGCAGATGATCTACATAGACATTTTTCCAAAGAAGACATCCAGATGGCCGACAGACATATGAAAAGATGCTCAGCATCATTCATCATCAAAGAAATGACCATCAAAAGCCACAATGAGATATTATTTATGCCTATCAGAATGGCTAAAATGAAAATGACAAGAAATAATAAATATTGTGAAGGTTTGGAGGAAAAGAAACTGTCATGTACCATTGGTGGAAATGTATGTTGGTGAAGCCACTGTGGAAATAATATGGGGATTTCTCAGAAAGATTAAAAATAGAAATACCATATGATTTAATAATTCCACTATTGGGTATTTCCCCAAAGAAAACAATACACCCACTCCTATGTTTATGGCAGTGTTATTTACAATAGCCAAGATATGGAAGCAACCTAAGTGTCCATCAATAGACAAATGAATAAAGAAGATATGTACACGCACACACACACACACACACACACACACACACACATTATGCAGCCATAAAAAAGGATCTTGCCACTTATGACCATATGAATGGAGCTAGAGAGTATTATGATAAGTGAAATAAGCCAGACAGAAAGACAGACACCATATGATTTTAATTGTGTGTGGAATTAAAAAAAAAACCCAAATGAAAAAATAAACCAAAAGCAGAAACAGATCCATAAATAGAACAAACTGATGGGTTCTAGAGAGGAGGGGGGTAGAAGGATTGGTAAAATGGATGAAGGGGAGTGGAAGGTATAGGCTTCCAGTTATGGAATGAATAAATCATGAGAATAAAAGGTACAAGGTAGAGATTGTAGTCAATGGTACTGTAATAGTGTTGTATGGTGACAAATGGTGGCTACGCTTTTGGTGAGCACAGGAGAATGTATAGATTTGTGGAATCACTAGGTTGTACACCTGAAACTAACATAATATTATGTGTCAACTACACTTTTAAAAAAAGAACAATAAATTAAAAAAAAATTTTTTTTAAAGATTTTATTTATTTATTTGACAGAGAGAAACACAGCCAGAGAGGGAACACAAGCAGGGAGAGGGAGAGAGGGAGAAGCAGGCTTCCCGCCGAGCAGGGAGCCCGATGTGGGGCTCGATCCCGGGTCTCCGGGATCATGACCTGAGCCGAAGGCAGTCGCTTAACCAACTGAGCCACCCAGGCGCCCCAGACAATAAATAAAAAAATTTTTAAAAGTGAAGGGATTAAAAGGAGGTGGTATTGTTATATTAATATCAAATGAGATGTGAGTTAGAACAAGGAAAATTAATAGGGATAAAGAAAGATAGTATATGGTGATAAAAGAGTAAATTCATTAAGAAGCCCTAAATCCGTATGCACCTAAAAACAGTATGAAGAAATAAAAGAATAGGCAAATCTAATTGTGTAAGGACACTTGAATACACATCTCTCAGTAAATAACAGAAAAAGCACACTAAAAAAAACCCAGCAAGAATTTGCAAAACCTGTGGGAAAAAAGTCATACAATTTGTATGGAACCACAAAAAACTCCAGAGAGTCTGAGCAATCTTGAGAAAGAACAAAGCCAGAGGCATCTTAAGTCTTGATTTTAAATTAGAGTACAAAGCTATCCTAATTAAAACAGTTTGGTACTGACATAAAAAATGACATGGAGACTAATGGAATGGAATTGAGAACCCAGAAATAAAACGCTGTATATAGATTTGATAGGGAGTCAAGAGTACTTAATGGAGAAATGATAGTCTCTTCAATAAATGGTGTTGGGAAAACTGACATCCACATGGAGAAAAATGAAATTGAACCCTTATCTTGTTCTACTAACAAAAATTAACCCTAAACAGATTAGAGACTTAAACATAAGACCTGGAGGCATAGGGGAAAATCTCTATGACATTGGGAACCTTTTTTTTTTTTTTTTTGGATATGACACAAAAAACACAGGCAACAAAATAAAAATCAACAAATGAGACTATACATCAAACCAAAAAACTTCTGCACAACAAAACAATCAACAAAATGAAAAGCCAGCAATGGAAAGGGAGACTATTATCTACCTACTTGAAATTATTGATTTTTTAAAAGATAATTTAGAACTATAGCAGTAATTTAAAACTTTAACTCCTTTTAAGTGCATGTGGAACATTCAGTGATGTGGACTATGGCCTGGGCTCAGTGGCAAGACTGTAGGGAGGCAAGTGACATCTCTCACAGATACAGAAGTCAAGGGGTCATTAAAAACTTGTTATTATGGACCAAATTGTGTCCCCTCCAAACTTCAAACCTGGAAACTCTAACCCCCAATATGAGTATATTGGTAATTAAGATTAAATACCATCCTAAGGGTGGGGTCCTAATATGACAGAAAGGACCTTGGCCTTATGAGAACAGGAGATCTCTCTCGCTTCTCCTCCCCCAACTCTCTCTCTCTCCCGCCTCATCACCCTTGTCTTTCTCTCTCCCTGTATCACACCCTCTCTCTGTCCCTCTGTCATGTGAGGACACAGTGAGAAGGTAGCCATGTACAAGCCAGGAAGAGGACTCTTTCGAGAACCCAACCACGCTAACACCCAGATCTTGTACTTCCAGGCTCCAGAACTGTGAGAATATAAAGTTTTGCTCTTCAGCCATCCCATCTATGATACTCTGTTTTAGCAGCCTGAGCAGAGTGAGACAAGCACTAATTAAGATAAATAATATTTTAATACCACATATTAAAAGCTCACATTAATGGAAAAAATCAATGATGAACAAAATATAAAAATTTTAGATGAAGATAGTATTACTGAATTTTTCAGCCTTAAGTGTGGCTTAGCAGTACTATGGGAGCTGCAGAACAAACCTTAAGAATGTTAAAACATTGGGGCGCCTGGGTGGCTCAGTTGGTTGAGCGACTGCCTTCACCTCAGGTCATGATCCCGGAGATCTGGGATCGAGCCCCACATTGGGCTCCCTGCTCGGCAGGAAGCCTGCTTCTCCCTCTCTCACTCCACCTGCTTGTGTTCCCTCTCTGGCTGTGTTTCTCTCTGTCAAATAAATAAAATATTTTAAAAACAAAAAAGAATGTTAAAACATGGGTGCCTGGGTGACTCAGTGGGTAAAGCCTCTGCCTTTGGCTCAGGTCATGATCTCAGGGTCCTGGGATCGACCCCAAGTCGGGCTTTCTGCTCAGCAGGGAGCCTGCTTCCTCCTCTCTCTCTGCCTGCCTCTCTGCCTGCTTGTGATCTGTCTCTCTGTCAATTAAATAAATAAAATCTTTTCTTTTTTTTATAATTTTTTTTAAAGATTTTATTTATTTGACAGAGTGAAACACAGCCAGAGAGGGAACACAAGCAGGGGGAATGAGAGAGGGAGAAGCAGGCCTCCCGCCGGGCAGGAAGCCCAATGTGGGGCTTGATCCCGGGTCTCTGGGATCATGACCTGAGCCGAAGGCAGTCGCTCAACCAACTGAGCCACCCAGGCGCCCCATAAATAAAATCTTAAAAAAGAAGAATGTTAAAACAATTGGAATAGTAAAAAATATATCCTTTCAGCAAAATAAAATTAAACTACAAATCTGGGACATCTACAGTCATTTGGAAATTAAATGTCATACATTTAAATAAAACCTAGTTTGAAATAGCCAAGTATTTTGAACTGAAAGAAAATGAAAATATAACTTACTAAAATTTGTGTAACAAGCTAAAGCAGTGCTTAGGAAAAAGTAATTGATATGAAATTTTTATTAGGAAAGAAGAAAACTCTCAAGCCAGTAAATTTAACTATCCATCTAATGAAAGCAGAAAAAGAAAAACATATAAAAGCTAAATCAAGCAGTGGGAAAATAATACATATAAAGACAATAAATAATGGAATTTAAGATGGGAAAGTAACAGGGAAAATTATCAAAACCAAAAGCTGGTTCTTTGAAGAGATAACTAAAATTGATAAATTCTAGCTGGATTGACCAAGAAAAAATGAGAAAAGGCACACATTACTTAATTTGGATTGAAATAGGGCTAATACCAAAGACTCTATAGGTATTAAGGGGATAATAAGAATAAGGAAATAACTTCCAAAACTCTATGCACATAAAAAAAATAATTTAAGTGAAATGAACAAATTCCTTGAAAGTCACAAATGATCAAAGCCATTCAAGAAGAAAGTGATAACTTCAGTACTTTTATGTATATTAAAGAAATATGACTCAGTAAAAATCTTCCATTAAAGAAAACTGCAGGACCACATGGTCTCTGTAAATTCTATCAAATATTTAAGGAATAAAATAACACAAGTTTTATACATTCTATTCCAGAAAATATAAGTGAAGATAATACTTATTACCTTAGTCTATAAGGGCAGCTTTGCCCTAACACTAAAACCGAACAAAGATATTATAAGAAAAGAAAGCTACAGACCAATGATTCTGTCACAAAAGATCTTTAACAACATATTAGCAAATGGAATCTTCCGGGAATGGCCAGCAATCCCTGTACCCACAGATGAAAGATTACTCCAGACTTTGCTGTGAAAGAGAAGGCAAGGGGGTCAGCGCTCAGAGGCAAAAACCCTCTGCTCTTCTTTGTTCCAGCTTTTATTGGTCCGTCAGGATAATGACAAATCCTTATCACTGTTTCTTAAGCACTTGGTGTATGACTAGGCGTCTTACTGAAAGTAGGAGGATCTGTTTAGAGTAAAAATAAGATACGCTAATCTGTGTGTTCTACCAAACATAGCCTGAGCGACAATGCCTAGTCTCTTAGATCCCAGGGTGGCTGTTTGGGCTAAGTAAGCCTCTGGGAGGCAACTCCCTGTGGAATTCCCAAGACAGAGCGGTCACGCAGGCCTCGGCCTTCCAAAGGCCTACGCCCTTCTAAACCTTCCTTCGACGCCAGTGGCCTTTGTGTTTCATTTTAGCAACCCAGGTATTATGGCTAATTTCATACCCTACATTAACCTCAATGGGAATCCAGTGATATATTAGAAAGAGAATACATTAAAATCATCCAGGAGAAGTTGAGTGGTTCAATGTTTGGAAAGCAATCAGTGTTATTTACTTTGTTAACAGACAAAAGAAGAAGAGGACTTAATGATCTTAGTAGATGCAGAAAAAGCATTTGACAAAATTCCACATACAGCCATAATTAAAAACCTCAGCAACGCATAGATATCTATAACCTAGTAAAGGACAAAGACAAAGACTTAACAGCTATAATTAGTAAATGAGTTTATCATAATAGTAGGATACAAAGCTAGTATAAAATCAATTGTGTTTCTATACAATGGCAATGAACAATTGGAAACCAAAATTAGAAAAATGGCACCACTTGTAATACAATCAAAGTAAATTCTTACATATGAATCTAACAAAATATATGTTGGGTTTGTATTCTGAAAACTACAAAGTAATGATCAAAGACATCAAGAAGATCTGACTAAATAAAATGGGGTATTGATTGAAAGATGATGGGTCTATGTTTTACAGTAGTCAAAGAACTAGATAACCAAAAGTCTGAATTCATTTTACCATATGTAAGTTAAAGAGTAACTTTTTAAAGTTGAAACAAAAGCTTCCACATAGACTACTAAGTAGTATTATCTTTAAAGAACAAGAGCAACTATATTGTTTTGCTGTATATATTTCTCTTCACTGTAAAAATGTGAACAACTTTATAAACATGCAATGGTGTAGGTATAGGCATCCTTATGGTATCTGAACATTTGGGAAGTTGGGCAGTTCAACTAAATTCTTTTTCTAATATTAGAGAAATTATTAGATTATTCCCACACCTGCAAATGGTATTGTTCTAACTACTGAGCTTTTCTAAGAAAATTCACTGCACATTCATGCATAGAAGGATCTGTTAAGACTTTACCAAACTAGTATGTATGAACAAAAGTCGAGCTTTATGACTGTGAATAAATAAGTATGTATTTAGTCACTGATTTTTGAATAAATTGCTTATAATAATTTTTATAAAAATTGCCTTCTGTAGCTCATAATCAGAATATTGTAACTATTCTCTGAATATTTTTAGATTGGCTTGCCTTCATCTCATGTATGGAGGCCCCAAATACACAAATCATCCTTTAATGAGAATTTGAATGGTACATACATATTATCCAGTTAAATAATTAAGTACCTAGTTAACTTTTTTGTTTTATTAACTTCTAGCTAGCTTTTAGGATTTAATAACCGTTACATGAAATTTATTACTAATTTAGGAAAATTGACAAAGAAATTGTCTAAAGTCCCTGGAGTCAAAAGTGATGCCAGTTATAACTTTTACTGCAATGGCCTTGAGACTTTGACTTCATTCTGTACCATCTGATAGAGAGTCTGTCCAATTTGACATAACCTGCTTGTACAAGATAAGATGCGAAGGAAATGTGTCGTCATTGGTATAGATACCTTAAAATGGTTGGCAAAGCTTCATCCTGATGAACAAGTATCATGGATGGAGGATTTTAAATTCCCCAAAATAATTTTCTGCATCTAGACTATGGTGTGATGTAATAGTGAGAAAGAAAGAGGGTGGGGATGTGGAGAAAATACATATGAATATAAATATAGATAATTGACATCATTAAATAGTTTTGAACTCTAAGACTGAATGCACTAAATAAAAGAGGTACCTAGGAGATTAATTGGTTGTTGACTCATACCCCCATCTACTGTTTTTATGGTTACGAATTCCAGTTTGGGGGGTGAAGGTAGTGTAATTGTTGACACTGATGAAAGATACTGAATACCAATTGACACAAGCTACCTTTTTAATATCTTGTGATTTATACTTGACTGTTTAGCTATTTTTGTTTATACTACTTTTGTGGGGGTTTTTTTTGTCTTGTATAGTGAAAAATTAGAGATAATATACAACATTTAGTTGAACTGTGACCAATACTTAATTATGTAGCTCTAGGGGGCAGAAGATCTGCAGCTGTTGTGTGAATCTACAAAAATTACAGTTTTAATTGTTTCCTGTTAATTGTTATTGTGCCATCTTAGCTTCGTTTATCACCACACTCCCTTAATTGCCTATGTAGTTTTATTTTCAGTGGATCTTACATTCAGGAGACTTTGCATATTTATCATTCGTAAGCTCCCTTTATAAGAAATCAACTTATGGATGTTGTTCATAAATCATTTTATAACCAGTTGCTTCAATTTTATACAAATAAAAGTGTAAACAATTTACATACTATCTATGCTATTTTCAAGTATTTTGTTGAATTGACTTAGGTCATGTATTTATTCAGTTCTTAAACAAGTATATATTGAGTGCCTATGTTGTGCTAAGGGTTGTTTCAATATTGTGAATATATAAAAGCCACTGAATTGTGCACTTTAAAATGCTTAAAATGGTGAATTTTATATTATGTGAATTTTACCTCATTAAAGAAAAAAAAAACAAAACAGAAACCTCACTTGAACAGGGTCAAGAAAGGATGTGTGAAGAATTGGTGTTGGAGTCCATGTAAATAGGTAGAACTTAGCGAAGTTAGTTAGAGAGGGTTGTAGGGTCAGAGGGTTTTCTTATGATGGGTGAACTTTTGGCCCCATTGGATACTGAAGTGAAAGAAAACCTGTTGATATAGAAGAGAGGAGGACATTGCTGGAATGTTTTTTAAAACAGGGAAGAGGAGATGATTTTCTGAAGAAACATGGGCAGCAGTGCAGGGAGATAGGTGGTGGGACTTATGAAGTTTTCTGCAATTTCCTATCATTTTCCCATTGAAATGTGAAGCAACATGATTATCTGAGAATGATGATGGGGAAGAAGGAATTGAAGGTGAAGGAGGGGATAAAGGATTTTGAATAGCTACCTAGGAAAGGAGGAAAAGGAAAGGAAGGAAAATGTGGGACGGCCACAATGCAACGGAGTAAGTAGTCACAGATATAAAGCCATTTCAGTCAGCATGGTGGTGGGCTCTTTCTCACTCACCTTCAGCCACACAGAGGCAGGCTGGAGTCTGTGGTGAATTTCCTGGGGGTCTCAGTGTATCCATAGTGATGCCTTTGCCTGGAAATGCCTGGACCCAGGTTGCTTGTGGTGAGCTCCCGTGCACATTTCCCCCACCAGAGCCCATGTTGTGGCTGTCCCAGGCCTCGTGGTTCTTGTCAGGATGGCAGGTCAGGTATTTTGGAATGGGAGAGTGAGAATTGTCTGGAAGTGGCAACCAGACAGGAAGGATACCTAGTCTACTTCCTAGCCCTGCTTTGGGAGGACTGTGGAGGAAAAAGTAGACGCAATGGGAGAAGATTGAAAGGACAGTAGTTCCAGTAGATCAGCTTCCAGTTAGATAGGACAGCCTATGTTAGAGTTTACACATGTTTGATTACACTTCTAATGATAGGCTTTGTGTTTCCATATTGGGCCATGTTACTTCCATGGGTACATGGAAGATTTGGTTTGGGGGCTTGGTAGTCACCACAGAGATCTGGTTAAAATCCAGAAGCACCAGTAGAGTATTCTGTCTCTGTCTCTTGTCTCTCTCTGTGTGTAATGTAGTTGCCTGAAGGGATGCAGCCACAGAGAGGAGATGGGTAGAGAGTACTTTCTAGAACAAATGCTAACATTTAAAAAAATACATGTGCCTTTCCAGATGCACCTACATCTCACTTCTTGCCAATCTTTAAATTTAACAGATGTAATTTTACCATGTCCAGAAATACCAAATACGGAGCAGGACCCATCCCATCTAGATACAAGTCTCTGCAGTTTTGATTCTACAGATGAAGGGTTGAGGCGTAAGTGTTAAATGGAGATGCCCGCCATGATGGTATGTAGCCATCCATGAGACTTGGACCATTGGTAGTAATTCAGACTACTATTACGGATACTCATTTGCCAAATTTTGTTGAAGTTTATATCCTAAGTTTAGCCAGAGTGTTGTTGGAAGTCTGTGGTTTATTCAAAGCATGAAAGATTAAATGTATCAATTTAAGGTGTTTAAGATATTGTTTGGCAAAATAGTTCCACTAAAGACCATCTTTGAATTATATACAGCGTTTCTTCTTTAAAATTTCAGTGTGATTATAAATAGCAAATTATTTAAACTAACTAACTTAGTTCCATAAGATAGGTCAGGTCAGATATTATGTATGCCATTTTAAAAATTATAACTGGAGCAGTGGTACAAGAAAAAGTAAAAACATCTTTTCACTTTTAAATGGCAATGGTTTTTCTTTGGGAGGATGCCCATCTGGATCAAGAAAGAAATTTTGAAAAACAGGTATGCTGGTATAGTCCAAGGCTTGTTGAACTGCCATTTCTAAGTATGAATTAGAGTGTGTGTGTGTGTGTGTGTGTGTGTGTGTGTGTGAAAAGCCTTGATTACAACACATAAACGATTCCTAAGTGGCCACTATAATAGACTATGGTCCACCATTATCTTTTCTGCCTTTCTGTAGTGTATCAGGTCTGTGGATTTGAATTTGATATGTGTGACTGGGCATCAGAAACATCTGCTGGGCAAATTTCCTGGATGCGCACAAAAGCAAAAGAAATTCCTGCATTAGAATCTAGACCTCAGCAGGATCAAAGTAGTGATGAAGGTAGGAAATAAAAAAATAATATTCTTTTTATATTACTTTCAGAATTGTGATTCATTGTGAATGGTATGAAGATACTGAGTATATTTTCTTGAAACTATATTTGCCATAGATAGTGAAAGTAAAAAAAAATCTTATCAACAGTGTAAAGGAAGAATTATACTAGGTAAACTATTTTAATTTTGTACATTTCATCATTTTATTATCATCGGTAGATAATAGATTGTATGGGAACCAAAAGGAAAAGTATTAGAAGGCTTCTACCAAAATGTACGAGCTCCCCCTTTCAATAGTATCAATGAGTTTCTTTCTCTTAATCTAACATTAAATTTGTTTCTGTTTATTTTTCTTTCCACTGTTTTTCTTTCCTTTTTTGAGGGTGCATATTGTTAGTCCTTTCTTAAATTAGTAATTTAAAATTTTATTACAGCAGAAAGTAATAACTACTTTTTTTGCTTCCATGTAAATTTTACTTTCTCCGTAGCTTTGCCTTTTCTGGAATGTGGTATAGTTGGAATTATACAATATGTAGCCTTTTATGTAGCCTTTTTAGATTGACTTCTTTCATTTAGCAATATGCATTTAAGATTCCTCTGTGTCTTTTCATGGCTTGATAGCTTATTTCTTTTTAAGAGTGAATCATATTCCATTGTTTGCATGTACCAGAGCTTATTCACCTACTAAAGGACATCTTACTTGCTGCCAAGTGTTTCACAATTATGAATAAAGCTGCTATAAACATTCATGTGAAGGTTTTTGTGTGGACCTAAGTTTTCAACTCTTTTGGGTAAATGCCAGAGACCATGATTGCTGGATCATGTAGTAAGTATATGTTCAGTTTTATAAGAAACTGCCAGGCTGTCTTCCAAAGTAAAGGTACCATTTTGCATTACCATCAACAATGACTTAGAGATCTTGTTGCTTTCCATCCTTTCCAGCATTTGGCAATGTCATTGTCCTGGATTCTTGCTGATAGGTGTGTAGTGGTATCTCTTTATTTTAGTTTGCATTTCCCTAATGATTTATGATATGGAGCACCTTTTCATATGCTAATTTGCCATCCGAATATGCCTTCTTTGGTGAGATGTTTTTTAAGGTCTTTGATATTCATCTTTTATCTTTATCATTTTCTTTTTCTAAAAAAGATTTTATTTATTTATTAGAGAAAGAGAGAGAGAGCACAAGTAGGGGAAGAGGCAGAGGGAGAAGCAGACTCCCCTGCTGAACCGGGAGCCTGACTCAGGGCTTCATACCAGGACCCAGGGATCATGACCTGAGCTGAAGGCAGATGCTTAACTAACTGAGCCACTCAGACCTCCCTATCATTTTCTTTTTCACCATTGTTTCTTTTATTTCATGACTTTGCTTTCTTTTCCTTCTTTAAAAGGCTCAGTTACTAATTAATTGTTCTTTTATTTAGAAAAGATCTGTGGTGATGGACTTGCTTAATATTTATGTTATAAACTTAAAATGTTTTTAATGGCCTTACTCCTAAATAATCACCATTCAGGTCAGAGAATTTTCAAAAGAAAGTCTGTTTTATTTCTAAGCACATAGTATGGTTCTTCATTTCTTGATGTCTATTGTAGTCATTGAGAAAGCTGAGCCCCTCTAACTGTTTTTCAGTTTTATGACGATTTTTTAAAAATGTTTATTTCTTATGTTTGAAAATATCACTGTGATGAGTACAGATTGTGATGTATTTTTATTTAAAATTTTCGTTGCTCAGAATGCATGTATTTCATCACTTGTGGAAATCTTAGGTTACTTTTTTCTAGTAATTCTCTTTTAGTCCCTTTGTTCTGGTCTTCTTGAGTTCCTATTACATGTATGTCTGGGGCCTATGTGTTAGTATTCTGTATTCATTGTCCTTGTTCTTTGTTCTTATTTTTGTCTTCCACTTCTGTCATGCTTTTGTAGTTTAAAATGAGAATTTTATAAGCTTCTTTTTTGTTTCCTCTTTTAGTATTACAATTATACATCCTTTTTTACCCTTTATTGTTTGCTCTGAGTTTGTGAACTTCATTTACAACTAATGCAACTCCACTTTCAAATAGCTTCATACTTCTTCATGTAATACAAATATCTTATAATAACAAAATATTCCTAATCCCTCCCTCCTATCCCTTGCATAACTGTTGTCATTCATTTCACTTATATGCAAACTATAATCATCAACTACATTGTGGCTATTACTATTTTGAACAAACTGTTTTCTTTTAGATCAATTAAAAAAATTATAATTAAACGATTTTGCCAAACTTGATAACTGACGTATTATATGTGTTGGTTTCCTAATACTGTTTCTTCTTTTATTTAGATCTGAGTTTCTTTCTTTCTTTTTTTTTTTTTTAAGATTTTATTTATTTATTTGACAGAGAGAAATACAGCGAGAGAGGGAACACAAGCAAGGGGAGTGAGAGAGGGAGAAGCAGGCTTCCCGCGGAGCAGGGAGCCCGAGGTGGGGCTCGATCCCAGTCTCCGGGATCATGACCTGCGCAGAAGGCAGTCGCTTAACCAACTGAGCCACCCAGGTGCTCCTAGATCTGAGTTTCTGATAGATATCATTTTTCTTTTCTTTGAATAAATTTCTTCTAACATTACTTACATTCAAAGCCATTTTTTCCTTATTTTTTTCTGCTTGGTTAATCTGTCCATTGAAATAAGTGGGGTGGTAAAGTCCCCTACTATTATTATATTATTATCAATTAGTTCATGTTTGATATTGTTTTATATATTTGGGTGTTCCCAAGTTGGGTGCATAAATATTTACAATTGTTACATCTTCTTGTTGGATTGTCCCCTTTATTAGGATATGGTGTCCTTTTTCATCTTTTGTTATTGTCTTTGGTTTAAAATCTAGTTTGTCTGGGGGCCTTGGAGCCTCATTCAGTTGAGTATCCATTTCTTGTTTTTGGCTGAGGTCATGAGATTGAGCCCCATGTCAGGCTCCACAGTTAGTGCAGAGTCTGCTTGAGATTTTTTCCCTCTAGTGCTGCCCCTCACCTTTCTGGCATGCTTTCCCTCTTTCTCTACAATAAATAAGTAAATCTTAAAAAAAAATCTAATTAGTCTAATATATGTATTACTACTCCTACTTTCTTCTGGCATCCATTTTCATGGTAAATATTGCTCACTTTCAATCTATAGGAGTCTTTAGGTCTAAAATAAATCTCTTTTAGACAGCGTATAGATAGGTCTTATTTTTTTTTTTTTATCCTTTCTGACACTCGATGTCTTCTTAGTGGAGCATTTAGTCCATTTACATTCAAAGTAATTATTGACCTATATGTATTTATTGACTTTTCATTACTGTTTTATTGATGCTTCTGGAGATTTTCTCTGATCCTTTCTTGTTTTTGTCACTTTTGGTCTCTCTTTTGTACTCAAAGAGTCCCCTTCAATATTTCTGGTGGATCAGTTTTAGTGGTCACAAACTCCTGTAGTTTTGTTTGTTGGGGAAACTCTTCATCTCTCTTTCTATTCTAAATGAGAGCCTTTTTGGATAGCGTATACTTGGCTGCAGATTTTTCCCATTCAGCACTTTGAATATATCAAGCCACTTTCTTCGGGCTTGCAGAGTTTCTGTAGAGAAATATCTAGCTAGCCTTATGGGTTTTCCCTTGTAAGTTAGGAACATGTTTTAAGATTTTTTTCTTTAGCACCATATTTTGCAAGTTTGATTACAATGTGTATTGGACTATTTTGTTGATTTTGATGGGAATTCTCAGTGCCTCCTGGATCTGGATATCTGTGTTATTCTCCATATTAAGGGATTGTTTTACCATTACTTCGTGAAATACATTTCTGCTCCTGTTTCTCTCTCCTCTTATTTTAAGACTCCTATAATCTGAATGTTATTATGAATGATGGAGTCATTGATTTTCCTGTCTATTCTTGTGTTGCATAATTCTTTCTCTCTTTTGTTTAGCTTAATTATTTTCCATTATTTGGTCTTATACATCACTAATTTGTTTTTCTGCTTCTTCTGGCCAGCTGTTCATTACATCATATCTGTTTCCAATCTAATTTATTGCACTCTTCATCTCTGATTCTTTTTTAATTCTTTTATCTATGTTTTAAGGGTCTCACTGATATCTTTTATTCTTTTCTCAAGCACAATGAGTATCTTTATGATTTTTTTAAAAATTTTTCATCAGTTCTGTTACTTATATCTGTTTCACTTATATCTCTGACTGTGGCCTTATATTATTCTTTAATTTGGGATCAGTTCTTCCATCTTGGCATTTTGTCTATGTCTCTGCCTTCTTCTCTGTGTTAGAAAAGCCAGTTATGACTCCTCCTAAATATAATGACCATGAAGAAGATGTCATGTAGTGTCAAGGTCCTTGAATTCAGGGAGCATCTCTGGGATGTGCCAAATGCACTCTGCTCTTGTGTCCTTGCTGCTCTATCTTTCAGGCCAATCATCTGTAGAGGTTCTTGTAGTCTGCTGTGGGCAGTGTTTGGTTCCTGGCCTGAATGTGACATGTTTTAGCTAGGAGTGCTCTGGTCTGCTTGTCAAATGAGACCTGACACCACTTCCCCCAGAACTGAGGCCCTGCAGAACTCTCTGACAGGGAGGCATGATGTGGACAGGGGTTTGTGTTGGTCTTCTGGGAAAGGGGCTGCTGTGTTAGGACTGGGGCATGCTGAACTGAGAAGAGCAGTTCTGTCAGAGTGTAGGGATATGGAGCGTAATGTAAGCAAGTTAGTGTTGGTGCCACGCCTCTTCCCTTAGGTGGCTCTGTGTTTATACTGGGGGATGAAGGAGGGAAGTGGGGCCAGTCAACTCCTTCATTCCTGGAGAGGCATCTCCATGAACTCTGCCTTTCAGGGATGTACTCTGAGAGGAATGAATTATCTCCCTGCTGTATTTCCCAGGTGTTCTTTAGATCAGTGTTTCTGCCCTGTCTGCCCTTAGGTTGTTTGCGTGTCTTCTTTCCAGAAGTAGGGCAGTGCCTTCTGGGCTCTATCCCAGCCAAGCTTATTGACCTTAAAATTTTAGACTTTAAGCCTTCTAGTTGCAAGAACTCACAAAATTCAACCCCTCTTCTTTTCCAAGCCAATGACTTTGGGGAAACTTTGTCTTTGTGCTTTCCCCTGAGTACTCTTCTATCTCTTGTCCTTCTCATTGACCAGGGCTCCTTCCCCTTTGTAGCACCCACCAACCATTTCTCCTCTAAACCACACTCCACACTTTTTAGAAAATATTTTATTTATCTGACAGAGAGAAACACAGCCAGAGAGGGAACACAAGCAGGGGGAGTGAGAGAGGGAGAAGCAGGCTTCCTGACGAGCAGGGAGCCCGATGTGGGACATGATCCCGGGTTTCCGGGATCATGACCTGAGCCGAAGGCAGTCGCTTAACCAACTGAGCCACCCAGGCGCCCCATCTCCACACTTTCTACCATCTTCAGTGTGGCCTCTTCTCTCACTTTAGTTGTTGAGTTTGTTCTGTCAGTCTTTGGCTCAATTTCTGGGATCCTTAGGATGATTTGATAGTTGTGTTCATAAGACAAGGTGAGCCTAGGGTCCTCCTACTCTGCTGCCATCTTCCTTTCCTAACATTACTTACAAAACAGGCTTGTTGGCTGCAAATTCTATCAATTTTCATTTGTCTGAGAAAGTGTTTATTTCTTCTTCATTTTTTAAAAGTTCTATTTATTTATTTTAGAAGGACAGGGAGCGTGTCCAAGTGAATTGTGGGGACAGAGGGCAAGGGAGAGAGAGAGAATCTCAAACAGACTGCACTGAACATGGAGCCCTCTGTGGGGCCCAATCTCACAAACCTGAGCTGAAATCAAGAGTTGATTTAGAATTAAAGGCAATCTTCATTTCTGTTACAGTGTTTTGTTTTTTTGGTCTCTTACATTTTTTTATTCATTCTTAGAATTTCCATCTCTCTGACTACATTACCTTTTTTTGCATATTTCTACATTTTTTCCATTAGAGCTCTTAACTTACTAATTGTAGTTCTTTTAAATGCTTAGTCTGTAATTCCAACATTCCTGCCATATCTAGATCTGGTTCTGATACTTTCTCTTTCTCTTCAAACCATGCTTTTTGTTTTTTTGCCCTTCATTGTGCTTTGTAATGTTTTGTTGAAAGCCAGACATGATGTTCTACATAGAGGGGATTAAGGTCCGTAGGTAAATTAGCATGACCTATTATGTTTATATGGCTAGAGATTAGACACTTTACTGTTTGCCACAGCTGTAGAAGTGTGAGACTAACATTTCATCTGGTATCCTTGTTTTTGTATTACCTATTGTCTTTGGGTTTCCTTAGAGACATCTTAAATTAGGTCTGAGACCTACAGGACCTCTTTTTAGGTCAGCTGTGGTAAGTTGTAAGGAAAAGGCGAAACATTCTAGAGTCTTGTGATTAGATCTCATTCTTAGTGAAATTGTTCCTCAGTTACATGACCTTTAAAAGTGCTTCCTCCCCCAACTTTAGGTGAGACAGGAAGGCTAGAGGGGGTTAGATCTGGGTATTTTCCTCCCCTCATGTGGAGGACTAAACCTGCTGCAGTTGATATTTCTCTTCTCCCGGGTCAGTTAAATTCTGGTCAAACTCCAGTTAGTAAACTGGTGATAATTTTTTTTTTAATATAAGCCTTGCTATTAATAGCTATTAATAGCCAAGTGTTTTTACATGTCTATTTCCCCAAGACTCTTCCTGGTAACAATATTAGTTTAGGGTTTCACACTTTAATGCTTGGAATTTTGTAAATCCTATCACTTAGTCATAGCCCAAGGTAGTGAATGTTGGTATATTTTCCATCTTAGCAGGATTCCCAAACTCTAATCTCAACTTTACTGAGAAAGTTTGACTGTTCCTCCAGCTTTTGTTTGCAACATTCAAGTTAGTCAGGATCTAAGCTACCTCAGCTTGGGTCTGATCTCAAAGTTCCAGAGTTCTGTGGTTTCAACCCTACTCATCACTTGGTAGAATTGTTCTTTACTTATCTGTTGAGATATTTTATGTTGAAATTGATCTCTCTCAGCTTTTGTGAAAATGTGTCTTTATCTTATTTATCATTTCTTTTTGTATATGTTAGGGCAAAATGTTAACTTAAAATTGTATTTTGCTTAAAGGTCTTACATTTCTCAGCAAATAAGAGTTTTACCTAATTTAAATTCATAGTTTTCAGGAACTATAAGAATATTCACTAACTTACACAGAAATAACACATTGAAAAACTGGTATTGAAAAGTTGTAAGATCATAGAAATATCTTTGTATCTCTTCGTTGTCTACATTATTAAATTTAAGAACAATGCAAATTGGTTTTAAATATCAAATAGGGTAAAATTGACTGACAAGATTTTTATGTAGTACAAAAGCCATACATGCAGTTTAATAGGACTATGGAATCTAATACTTCCATGTGGGTTGGTAAGAAAGAGGGATGTTTATATTCCCTTAAACTAAGAAGATTTGTCTACAACTAAAAAATAGAAAAAATAAGAAGGGAAATAATTCTGGAAATAAAGGTGAGGAATTCTTGGTTAAAGAAAGATAGCATTGTGACATTTAAAAGAAAATAATTTTGTAGCACAGAGATTTTTATATCAGTAGATATCTTTTTGAAAGAATACTGAGTTGAAATTTCCTAATTTCAGGAACTAGGAGCAGATATCATTGCATTTAAAAATCACATATAGAAATGAAAACCTATAATTTGTAGTTGACCTAATCATTTTAAAACATCATATTCCTAAAAATAATAAATAAATGAGTAAAACATCCTATCTCTTTAAGTAAATATTTGTCTTCTAAGCCTGATTTTGAAAAGTCCACAAATACAATAATTTTGTTCAAACAGAAAGTGGCTCATTTTTTCTAAATTGCTTCCTTTTCCTTTATTTTTCAGGCTACTATATCTGGGTAGGAGCCAAGGATGCTTCTACTCTTAACCATTTAGACAGCAGGGCTTATTTAAATAGCTCTGTGTGTGACTGCTTGGGCAAGAGGTGCCATCTTCAATTTTATTATTCCATGGAAAACAGTGTACTGAGAGTAGGACTATACAATAATAAGGTGAGAAGAAACTTACATTTATTTCAAAGTCGTTGAATAAGTGAAATTTCTACTTTGGCAACTTGTATTTCTATTTCTCAGTAGTATGTAGGCTTTAGGTATTCTTTAACTTGACTTTATTTAGTATACCTTTGAAAAGAAATATTAAGAACCTGGTTTAAAACCTACTGTCATGTAGGTATGCCTGGGTGGCTCAGTTAGGTAAGTGTCCTACTCTTGATCTTACCGCAGGTCTTGTTCTCAGGTTGTGAGTTCAGGACCAGTGTTGGACTCCATGATGGGCATGGAACCTACTTAACACAAAACAAAACTGTCATGTAGAAAATTTAATGTGATAACTTGCACCATATTATTTTACAAAATTGTTAAAGATTTGTGGAAGTATATTAAAGAAATTATAGGTCTAATAAAAATGAGATATCTGAGATTCTGCATTGTTGGCTCTGTATCAACGTTCTGATGGGATCTGTTTTGGATTTTAGATCCACATATCACTAGAGCTGTAATTATGATGGAAACAAATTACTTGTTATGGTACCAGCAGATACAATTTTAGAGACTGGTAATTACTGATTAAATACAAACAAATGAGTCATTGGAATGGGAAAAAGTGGCTCACTGGGTTGAGTGAAATTTGCAATGATAATGCTAACAAATAAAACAAATTAAGATTTTTTTAATACCTAAGTTTAACTGAAAACAATCTTCCACAAGTGGAAAAATATCTGAGGCACTTTGATAATTTCTGTTGTGAAGAAAATGTTTTTATAGATTGAAGTAAAAAAAATTATAGGCCTAAATAGTGGTCATTCTAGCAATGGGAAACATTTGACAATGATTGCAGGAATTCCAACGGGAAAAAGGAAGACAGTAAAAGAATCCAAGTCAGATACTTTTGGCTTCAGATGCTTTGATTAAATCCATTTGAAACCTCATCCTGACATTGGCCAGATTAATTTTCCAACAAAAGTTTAGTTATTGTCTATTCTTATCAAGTATCAGGGACCATCTGTCAATAGTATTTTCTTCTGTTCCATTTGCTTCTGAAGTCTAAAGTGCCATCATAATTAATCCTCAGGTATGACCTATTAGCTGCCTATTTACTGGGAGAACTGAATATTCAAGAGGAAGTCTCTTTTTTTCCCCCTAGTAGTTCTATCATATCACCCCTCTCCTTTTCTTTTATATCATTTTCTTCATGTCCAGTCTTTTTTCTTCTACCTCTTTTTTTCCAGAACATTCACAGAGTTCTAAAGTATGAAATTGGATGAATATGCTTGTTAGAAGGCCTAATATATTTTGTGTGGTTTTATGAATGAGATACAATTTCTAGTGTTCTGTAACTGTTTTATATTTTGGTGATATTTTTGTGGTAGCATTTGACAGTAGAATAATTTTGTTTAATTTATATTATAGTTAAGTTGTTTTAAAAAATACATGGTCCTCGGTGCCTAAGTGGCTCAGTTGGGTATATGTCTGCTTTTGGCTCAGGTCATGATCCTAGAGTCCTGGGATAGAGTCCCACATCAGGCTTCCTGCTCAGTGGGGAGTCTGCTTCTCCCTGTACCCTTCCCCACCCTGTTTGCACTCATGCTCTCTCTTTGCCTCTTCTAAACAAATAAAATCTTTAAAAAAGTAAATGGTCCTATGATAGTTCTTTTCACATGACAGGTAATTAATATTCACTGAATGTTGAATGAGTTATCTTAAATTAAAATAGAAATTTGTGTCATATATCTCCTAATTCTAAAGATTATTTTCATCTACCCTGAACATCAGTGATGGATCATAAACTTTGAGATTATATAAGAAAATTTTATAAACAAATAGACTTCAGATACCACATTGTATAGAATAGAATTATTGGAGCTCCATCTTCCACATTATAAGAAAAGAAGTTAATCATGGAGAACTGATCTAATGTATTATTTAGAACCAGTGGGGATGTACATTTTAGAGCACTGGAGTGATGTTTGGCCTATTAGTTTACCCAGTATTCTGCAAGGAAATATCCTATTTTTTCTTACATACTATTTGCTTTTATCTCTACTTATAACATATACGATATTGGTCACCAATGCAAAATCTGCATCAAAATACATTTAAATTCTAAGCTGATGTTTTATCACAAAGTTAAAAAGGACTCCAAACTTATCATTTAAAAAATTAGCTCTTGATGAAAATGATCATTTAAATCTTCCATGAATAGAATATAGAAAAACAACCCTTGGAATATGTGCAGGTAAATCAAGAAATACCTAGTCAGGATGGTAAAGGTAGTTTTCTTTGCTTTCAGAGAATAGCAGAACTTGAGAAGTAGACAACACAGGTGAAAGGCAAGTTGTTAAATAAAAGTGGACTCTGTTAGGATCAACTTAAGAGTGTAGCAGTTCTAGTTTGTACCATATCGCCATCCTTGAGATTAGGTCTCTATCTTCTATAACATAATAATCAAAACAATAGCCTATCTTTAATCCTGAAGAGAGTTTCCACGTCAGTGAGCCAAGGATAGTGGGGTGCCCAGCTTATGGCACCTCTCAAAGTAGTTTAAAAAGAACAAAAACAATAACTTGGAAATTGGTACCTTTGATTTCTTCACTGGAAGAGGGAAGGATAAGCTCGGGTCTCTAGGAGATAGAGTAATTCTTTCCTTGAAAGGCAAAATGGCATTATTGATCCTAGTCTGAGGAGTAAAGATATTTTAAAAAATTTTACTCATTGATTGATTTTAAGATAATAGAAAATTAAAACATCACTTGAAAGTTTTTCTGAGCTGAGGGTTTCTTTCTTATGTGGACACCTGTTGAAAGTAAGAAGGTAAGAAGAGCCTGAGAGTAAGGACTGAATAAAATAAAAGCTGCTTTTATTTAGATGAAGTAAACTCTCGTTCTTTTTCATTACTTGTGTTGTCAGACAGGAAAATGTGATAGAAAAATCTGTATTTGATAACATACCATTAACTTAGAGTACAAAAAGCCATTTAAGCTTAGAAAAAATTCTGCTCACTTTTCAAAAAAGTGTAAACACATTCTTCTTCGGGTAGAGCAGAAGGAAATTAATTAGTCATTGTGAAAAAAGAGCAGAAATGCTCTAAGTTATTTTCATAAGATGAAAGTGAAGGGACATGATGAATGCAACTTGCCAAGCAGTGTCACTTAAAGCATCTGTGGAGGACGGAAGTGTCTTGATGTTAAATAGCTGAAGTAGCATAGGAAATTATTGAAAGAAAAAATTAGTTGTGTGTCCCAACTGTGTGTAACTCCAGTTCCTCCTGAAGTGACCTGGAAACTCTCTGCTGAAATAGGTCTACCATGGATGTTTCACTGTCTTGTCGAAGTCTTGCCAGTTGATATGAAGAAAATGAAGTACATTTTAATGGGTTTAGACTATCTTCTGAAATATTTAAGATTTGGAAATTGGAGTAGACATCAGAGGGTAAAGGACTAAGTTGAAAATAGATTCGTTTTTAGAAGATGTTGGTTATGAATGAAATAAGCGAAGCTGAGGGGAGATTGATGCTAATAAGAGTCTAAAAAAATCCAAGGGTCATGTATCATTTGAATTACAACGAGATGTCACCTTCCAGTGCTGTTTTCTCTCTCACAGTAGAAGGAGGGCACAGACAGTCTTAGAGCTCAACCCGAGACATATTTACCCTACTCTGCATTTTCACTATACTGATACATGAAAAAAATCAATGCACCCTTTGGGTAAATATTATGAACAATCTGCTCTGTCTTTATCAGGGAAATGTCAAATTAACTTGCATGTTTGACAGAATCTGAAGAAATTATTATTTCAGAGCATAAAAGCATGGTCATAGATCATAAAGTACAATAAAATAGGCAAAACTTTGGACCACATTATATAGACTTTTATTGAGTATCTTACCTTGTAGCGTATAGTAGAGGCATAATTGTGCATACACTTTGCCACTGGAAAATGTTCAGTGCATGACAGAGCATACTCTAGACGGTACAAAAAGGTCTTTGATAGAATGACAAGAGAGTCAACTAGAAATAATATCTCCAGAAAATAACTGTATTATTTGGAACTTGGAATGAATTCTCCCATAGGGGAGAAATATGTATATAAATTGAGATTATGCAGAAAAATATATCTGATAACATTGTTTTTTAAACTTTCATATGAAGTGTTTGCCTGTCATTTCTTCTCTAATGTCATGGCCATTTAATAAAATGTAGTAGTGTTATTGTGATCAACAGTTAAGTAGCTGGCATTATGAATTTCCATGTAGAATTGTGTTTTTGAAGTACTTTATTTAAAGTTCTGTTCAAATGTTTGTTCTGTCTTTACTCTCCATCATAAAGAACTTTACTATATGGATATGATTTATTTCCTTTTTTTTTTTTAAAGATTTTTATTTACTAGTTGACAGAGAAACACAGCTAGAGAGGGAACACAAGCGGGGGGAGTGAGAGAGGGAGAAGCAGGCTTCGCGTGGAGCATGAAGCCGGATGCATGGCTTGATCCCGGGATCCTGGGATCATGACCCGAATTGAAGGCAGACGCTTAACAACTGAGCCACCCAGGTGCCCCTCATTTTTTTTTTTAAAGACTGCTTTTCTAGAGCAGTTTTAGGTTCCTACCACAATTAGGGGTAAAGTACAGAGATTTCTCGTGTGTCTTCTGTCCCCACACATGCAGAGCCTCCTCATTATCAGCATTGTCATCAGAGTGTGCCTTTGTGGTAAATGAAACTGCATTGGCATGTCATTATCACTCAAAGTCCAGAGTTTAAATTAGGGCTGCGGCTTGGTGTTTGCGTCCTGTGGATTTGGACAAATGTATAATGACATGTGTCCACCATATGTTATCATACAGAATATTTCACTGCCATAAATATCCTCTGGGCTCTGCCTTTTCATCTTTCCCTGCCTCCATTTTATTGTCCCTTAAAAAAATGTTATATACTTTTTCACCAATATTTTAGGTTTTCTAGTACTTTATGTGGTAAAGGTAGGGTACACTCTACCGAAATGTAATTGAAAGAGCACGGAGGGAACTATGAGAGTAGAATTTGGGGAATGAGTAATGTCGTTTCATTTCAGTCAAAGGAAGAAGAAATATTTTGGACATACAGCACATCAACTAACGGAACATGGGTGAAAGCAGAGGTGTTAATACCAGAAAGCCTGAAGACATTTAAGGTACAAAATGGAAAAATAAGTATTCTTTTATATCGTAAATTTAACTTGTAGTTTTGCAGTAGTGAATTTTATCACCCATTGCTAAATTTAAATTAGGATTTAAATTAAGGATGTGGGTTTGTGTATTTGGGAGAGCAATTGCCTGCTTCTTTTCATGGTATTTAGCCTTACCCCAGCCACATTACTCCTGTGTAACGCTTCTTCCTTGTACATGGGCTCCCTTCCTAGCCCCCTCCAACCCCAACACCGTGCATTGCCAAAAAGGAAGCAAATGGCATTCTGAAGCAGATAAATAACAAATTGGTACTGAAAACCAGTAAAGACTATACAAATGTTTGAAGGCAGTAATTCATGTCTTTATAAAACATGGTTCTGTCTACCGGTACAAAGGTATATCTGAAATATACATATACTCAGTGGGAATACGGTCTCTCAAAAAAAATGAACTTGGGATTTGATGTTGTATATAGAGTTGAGACTGTGCAGAAAAACAGATCCGATAACTTTTTATTAGCTTTCATATTAAATGTTTGCCCGTTATTTCCTTCTTTTTCTGGTATCATAGCAACATTGCAAAATGTGGTAGTGTCAGTGGGATCAGCATTTAAATAGGTGGTATTAATTGCTATTCATAATTTTATTTTGGAAGTGTATTATTTTGTTTAAAATTCCACTCTTTTTGTGTTATATAAAGAATGTATAAATAATCTTATGCTGGACTGTGAGTGTAAAATGGTAAGACTAACTGTATGTGTGGCTCATGAAACTAATTTCATTACTTTCTGGTAATATCACATATATACATTTTTCTAGGTGCTGAAAGGGAGAACATAAATGATACTGAATTGTAACCATGCAGATTTTTAGAATCCTATTTATTGCTGAGATTGGAATTTCTGAACCATAGCATTTTTGTATTAATCACAGCAAAGTTGAGGTTTATATCATAGCCTATTGAATTAATATTTGACACTACTTCAATTTTCTAAGCTGATATTTATCTTTATAACTTCTGAAAGAGGTACTAAATGACTGGAGTTTCATAATTTTATATAAACTAAATATTAAAGTTGGTCTTGTTATTTAACTCGAAGATAAAACAAAATAAAAAGAGAGTAATTTGAGAGTTATTCTAGATTTCTAAGTGCATATTAAATGTAATTAACTTTCAATAATAGCACCTTTTTCAAATCTAAGTTCAAATGCATCAATTTTTGAAACCCAAACTGATATCATTTTGCATATCTAATCTCTTGCTGCTATTAAAATATAGAGTTGTAGGTCCAATAATTTATATATATTTCTACTATGGTATTCACTATGGGGAATGTATAAGCAGCATATAAAGTTTTCCTATTATTAGATATGATTTGAATGTAATATCTTCTAGACTAAATTGTTAAATATATTTGCCAAGCGAGACTTAAGTAATTCTTAACAAATATATATATTCCTCATACTTTTGCAAAGGAGGAAGCCTATTCAGAAACTTTTAGCTGGAAAAAAACTAACAAGAATGAATCTTTCTTCCTAGTATCTTATTTATACACGAACAACACCTAATTCATTGCTGTTCAATAGTATTTTCTGTTGTAAGGGAAAATGTAAGTATCTGTGCTCTTAATGAGGTAACCAATAGCCATGGAAGGCTACTGAACACTTGCAATGTGGCTAGTATGGCTGAGAACTGATTTTAATTTTATTTTTAGTTAATTTAATGTGAAACAGCCCTTTGTAGCTGTGGCTACCATATTGGACAGCCGAGAATTAGTTATTTGATAGAATCAGCTATCCATACGTCTCTTTCTCTCTAGTGTTAGCCAACCATTGCTCTTGGTGGAACCTCAAGGAACATTAATAGTTTGATAGTATCTTAGACTGGACAAGGTTGGTTGTTTCACTTGCTAATGCTGCATACCTCCAAAAAAGCTAGGAATTTGACTGGAGAAAATGAGATTTATTTCTTTTAATTTGCACTTCTTTGATTATTAGAGAAATTCTTCTTTTGTGAAAACAGGTTTTTATGTTTTTCTTTTACGTTTTCTGTTCATTGGTTGTGTCCCTTACTATTTGCCTAACCTTTCCCCGCCTGCGTTCCAACGCTAATTTCAGTAGTTTAAAAACCAGACATAGTTATAGCTCTTTTTGTAGTGATAATGTTTATTCTTTCCCCTGAATGTTAAAGAGAGCCATGAAGATGATACCCAAATTAAAAGTTTGCAGGCAGGGATATTGCTTGAGGTTTAAGTGGCATGTTGTATTTCATTGGATTATGAGTGGTTTCTCAGAGGTCTCAGTGGATCTACTGTGTCCATCTTTATACTTTTCCCTTTGGAGACATATATATTATGGATTGCTGACCTTTCTTAAATGCAGAGCTTTTCCCACTCAGATCAATTACGCATGTGAGTCAGGTTTCCCAAGTGGGTACTTTGTCGGTTGTATTTGCTGGCTCTTTTAACAGGTGTTTGTCTTGGTAATTATTAAATGTCTATTATTCTTTTTTTGGGGGGGTCTTTTAAAGGAGATTATAAGTTCATAAATTGTTCATGTTTTGCTTTTTGAAGATTATATTTGAAGGGACCCTTTTGAGCCAGAAAGGTTTTATTGGGCTGGATCAGCTCTGGGTCTATGCCTGTGCACTTGCCCCATCCAGAAGGCTTTGCTCTACAGACGAATTCGTTTGTGCCACTGGGCAATGCATTGCTCAAGAATCAGTCTGTGACTCTCAGCAGGACTGTTTTGATGCCAGTGACGAAGACCCAGCAACTTGCTGTAAGTGAATTAATGGTTTACTTGTTCACATGCTCACATTCACGACTAGTTGGATTTAAGTCTTTGTTTTGAGTGAGGTAAAGTTAATATGTATGACATGAAATGAATGCACATTCTCATTCTGCAGCAATTGGCACTGTTCTTTGTGGGGGTCTCTATGCTAATGTGAGTTTTGGTGCTTTTTGTTAACACTGCGAACTTTATTTGTTCAACCAATGAATAATTGTATTGTGGTGTATTTTGGTTAAGGAGGAAAATGGGTGGGAGAGGGAACTTCTTTATACTTTTCCCTTGGGATGCATATATTATGGATTGCTGACCTTTATGAAGTATAGGGCATCTTCCATTCTGACTTATTATGTAGCAAGCTGTGGGGAGGGTTGAAGAGGAAGGGCTGTCACTGCCTTCCAGGCAGCCATGATGACTATAGAAATCATGTCAGCCACAGTTGGATTCATGACTGGGTAAAATTTAGGTCCAACACCTGCCTTTTAGGACTTTTATGGAGAGTCTTTGATAGGAGTGATGACAAGAAATCCCATTATTATTCAAACCTAGTTGTATTTGAAAGGAAATATAATTTAATTTACAACCCACATGGTGGTTCTCAAATGAGGTAACTTAGCAACTAAGATACTTGTGTCTCTTTGGAAATGATGGATTCTAACTAAATGAATCCAAATCTCATATCACAAACAAGTGGGTTTTCTTAATTATTAAAAATTTGACATTTATTTTGCTGCACTGTTTTATTTTAGTGATGTATTTTGTTGAACAAGAGAAAATATTGCAACAAGATAAATGTCACCTTTTTAATGAAAAGTTCTTTGTACAAAATGCTTCTGTTGATGGGTAAGGATTTTATTAAGAACAATAGAAAGGGATACGGGAAAGAGGAGATAGGAAAGCCAGGGAGGAATCCTCTGCCTATTTGTAAACAGCAGTTTCATTAATTCCTCAGACACCTAGTTTTTCACTATTTTAAAACAAAACCATCTACTTCTCAGTATGATCTCGATGGATTTTTTGGGTGCTGTCTTTTTTCACTCAAAAGAAACATGTGAGGACAATTCACGTTCTCTAATATGAATGTCAATTTCTTTTCTATGCTTTAAAATTTCTCACTAACAATTTGGTCCGTTTCTTTTGGAGAGATTCACCTTCCTAATGGTTTGCATTACTGTCACTTTCATTAGCTGAAAGTAAGTGTATTTCCTCTTTTCAGTTTTACATATTGACATTCTTTTTCTCCTTCCACTTGAAGGGTTCTTTTTTTTTTTTTTTTTAAAGATTTTTTTAAGTTTATTTGACAGAGAGAAACACAGCCAGAGAGTGAACACAAGCAGGGGGAGTGAGAGAGAAGCAGGTTTCCCGCCGAGCAGGGAGCTCGATATGGGACTTGATCCAGGGTCTCCAGGATCATGACCTGAGCCAAAGGCAGTTGCCTAATCAAATGAGCCACCCGGGCGCCCCTTGAAGGGTTCTTTATGCTCTCCTTTTAATTGATTTTCTTAATCAAATTCCACCTGAAGTATTAGTAGAGGCTTTAGCATTTGATTTTGAACATATTTTCCCAAATCTTTTCCTTTGTTGAAGTTTCATTGGTTATGTATTTAGGATTTTTCCAGTGGAGTGTATCTTGATATCATTCTACTCTTCACTTTTTTTGAATGAAGGGACAGGTGTCTATGCATATCAACAAATAGTGTTACTTATTGTGTTAAATTTTCCAACTTATTTAACTTCATTTGAACAAAGAAAACCAGGCATGCTTGCCTGAGATCAACGTCATATGATGGTTATGATATGAAAATGTAGCCATATTGCATATTACAAAATATTTATGTATTTTCATGGATATATATTTATATATTTTGATGTCAACATGAGTATTTCATGTCAATATTTGTAAAGTTTATTTATTTTGAGGGAATTATTTATAGAGCAATGGAATTATTTGAATGATTTAACATTATATTATTTTCTGCACTAAGATATTTAATGCATCTGTGCATACATACACATACACATGCTCATATGTTATTACTAAACAGGAGAAACTTCCATTTACAATTTAAAACCACTTTGAAACATTCTATACATACTTTAAAAATATATTTTATTCATTTATGTGTGTGTGTGTGTGTGTGTGTGTGAGAGAGAGAGAGAGAGAGAGAGAGAGAGCATGCTCACATTCAAGAGCAAAGGAGGGGTAGAGGGAATCTCAAGCCGACTCAATGCTGAGTGAGGATCCCAGTGCAGGGCTGATCTCACCACCCTGAGCTCATGACTTCAGTGCTCAACCCACTGAACTACTCGGGCACCCTGTTCTACACATACTTTTCGATTTGTATTTTACAAATTGAATTTGTAATGCAACCTCTTCTTATACACAGAATTCCCAAGTTCGTGAAGTGAATGAAACATGCTTTTATACTTCCTATTTATCCCACTTGAGGATGGATCTCTAATGCAGCTCATATGCACAGTTTGAATAGTACCAGGAGTACTTACTGGAGACTCAGTAATATTAACTGACGGATGTTGTTAGTTGGTATTCTGTTGTCAGCGTGCTTTTTCCAAAAGGCGCACTCACTCGGGTATTTTTTTTTTTTTTATTACCGAGTGCCTCTTAATTTTAGACACTTTTAACAGAAGTAGTTTAACAGAAGTATGTGCCCTTTCTGAGGCAGTTAACTGGTAAGGGAAAAGGAGTGTTGCTAGGGTTTTGCTACTATACTTTGTGGACCAGTGGCATTAGCATCATCTGGGAGCTCTTCTGAATTACAGAACCTCAGGCTACATCACAATCTTACAGAACCAAAAGTTGCCTATTAACAATGTCTCAGGTGGTTCGTCTGCATATTAAAATATGAGTACCACTGTGCCAAATAACCTTCAGAAATGAGGAGACCGCTGAGAGGGAAAACAGATGGCATATAAAAAGTAGACTGAAGGCAGGGCACCTGGGTGGCTCAGCAGATTAAGCGTCTGCCTTGGTTTGGTCATGATCCCAGGATCCTGGGATCAGCCCCACATGGTGCTCCTTGCTTGGTGGGCAGCCTGGTCCTCCCTCAGGCCCTCCCCTATGTTCCTGCGCTTTTTCTCTGGGTCAAATAAATAAATAAAACATTTAAAAAAAAAAAGTAGATTTACGGCAAACTAGCCGGCAGATCCTTCACGGAAGCTAAAACTCCTGTAACTAATTCCTAAGAGCATCACTGTTCCACCAAACGATAAATTTTAAAAAAGTTTTATTGAGGTATAATTGACATACAACAAAAACAAATAATTAATGTATACAGTCTGACTTTGGAATAGGCAGACACCTGATCTTTTTTCTTCACCTCCAGCAGTTTCTCTCCGTGCCTTCTTTTGGAGTAAGGACACTTAACGGGGGATTGCCCTCGTTAACGTGGGGACAGATGCCAGAGGGTTACGTGTAGCTTGGCGTGCGCCCGGTGCGGGTACCGCTCCGCACCCCACCCCACCCCCGCCACGCCACCCGGGCAGCTCGGGGCCCGGCAGTCGCCGCACCTGGGCGGGGATTCCCTCCCGCTTCCTCTTCCGCGGCCTCGTGGTCTTTAAAGGCCTCCCCCAGCCGCGGGCCACCGCGTACTTCCACCTTTACCAGCCGGCGGGCGCAGCTCACGGCCCGCCAGCCGCAGGTGAGTGCTCCGCGCGGTCTCCACGGCGACTACCGGGCTGTGCCGGTGACCCCGCGCCGCGAGGTGGGGATGTCGTGTTCTTGGGGCGGCGCACGGGGCTCTTCACTGGCCGCGACTTGGAGCGGCGTTCGCGGCTAGGGGCCGGACGCGGCGCCGTATTCCCGCAGCGCAGCCTCCTCCCTCAGCAGCGGCCCGCGGCCCGAGCGCTTCCCGCGTGGTCGCCGTGTCCTCGCGCCTGGCCTTCTGCCACCGGGCCACCCCCAGGAAAGGGGGCGAGGCGCGAGCCGGCGAGCGGACACGGGCCGCGGGGTGCAGGGAGGCGGGGCGGCCCCTGTGGTGCGCCGCGGTCGGGGGGGGGGGTGCTCGGAGCCGAGGTGAGTGGGAGGGCCCAGGATCGCGGTCCGGTGACGCAGGGAGCCGCCCCCCGCGAGAGAGGTGGTCGCCACCGAGACCCCATCCGGGCGAAGGGCACCCGCGCTTCCAGTTCTTAAGGCAGAAATATGGCAATTATCCCTGCAGGAGCGCACACTGCGCCCAGGTGTGGTGTGTGCAGGGCGGTTAAGCAGTTTTGCAGAACTTGTTAGAAGTCTTAGAACTTCCGGAGTGGAAGATGTCTCCCGTCAAAGTTGTAAACAGACTAGATGCTCCTGCGCAGGAAAACTTCCCCTTTCAGACCCTGGATGTCCCTGTCATTGAGATTTGTGTGGGAGTTTCAAACACCTGTGACAGCACTTTCAGCTTCAAATATATCATTTAAATGAACGTGTGTTAGTGAACAGACAAGTGGGTTTTTTTTTTTTAATGCCCCTTTTCTGCCTCTTTGGAAAATAATTTATGAAAGACCATATTTTCAACAAAGTTTTAAAAGTATTGCAAAACAATTGAAAAATGCACAATACGGTGCTGTTGACAATAGGCTGTGTGTGGTGTGGAATTCTGAATTCATCTCGCATCACTGAAACCTCATATGCATTGAACAACAACTCGCCATTTCCCTGTACCCCCCGCCCTC
The DNA here is from genome assembly GCA_004023965.1 of Spilogale gracilis. NCBI lineage: Eukaryota > Metazoa > Chordata > Mammalia > Carnivora > Mephitidae > Spilogale > Spilogale gracilis. The sequence goes on along the minus strand of PITA01002829.1, from coordinate 84,635 downwards.
CCCCTCCCAGCCCCTGGTGACCACTGTTCTATTCTCTGATTTGAGGAGTTTGAGTATTTTAGATAGGTCATGTAAATGGAGTCATTATGCTAACTGAAATAAACCAGTCACAGACAAATACTGCCTAAATCCAAATGATAAATTTTCAACAGTTATTAATATGCTCCTGTATAAAATAGAGGCATTGCATTGCCTCTTTACATATTTCTAATAAAATAATTAAAATACACCTTGTTCCAAACATATCTAAGGGTATACATTGGCTAGCTGAATAATGTACATATAAAATATACCTAATTTCCAGACACATGCCATAATATAGATGAATCTTAAAGACATTATGTTAAAGGAAATAAGTCACAAAAGGACAAATATTGTATAAATCTACTTATATAAGGTACATGGAGGAGTCAGATTCGTAGGGACAGAAAGCACAATGGGGGTTGCCAGGGGAGAGGGGGTGGGAAAGATGGAGAATTGGTGTTTAATGGGTATGGAGTGTGACTTTGCAAAGATGAAGTTCTGGAGATGGGTGATGGTAAAGGGCTGTATCCAAAAAAGGATGGGAGGAAGGAAGGATGGACAGATCTGTGTTCAAGTCAGAACGGTGTGGGAAATTCTGGAGGAGAAAAAGTTCTTTTAATTGTTGAGTTTTTTTTTTTTTTTTTTTAAAGCATTTAAAATGCTAATACAGAGGCACATTGGTGGCTTGGTCAGTTAAGCTTCCCACTCTTGATTTCAGCTGATCTCAGGTGGTTGGGATGGAAACCCTGTTTGGGCTTCATGCTCAGAGTGGAGTCTGCTTGAGCTTCTCTTTTTTCCTTTTCTGCTTTCCCTGCTTGTGCACTCTGTCTCTAAATAAATAAAATCTTTAAAAAAGATTAAAAAAATAAAATGCTGTGCAAATGGTGACACTTCAGAGGAGAAGGTGGTACAATATTCAAGTGAAAGAAGCTTAAACCAAGAATCCAATGCAGTACATTTAATGTTTACTGTGGTGCTGTATTTGAATATCTTTCATATTTTGAAAAAAAAAAAAGGTATGCTAAAATTTCCTGCATGGAAGTGAAGGATATATGGGGAAAAAAATCCTTGTGGTTTCTCAGTAAATATTAACAAATGTTATATAATATCATATTAAGATACAGTATATGCTTATTGAATGGAACAGTCCCCATTCTAAAATTTTTTCTCATATAATAGGAAATGAATTTATTTCTGAACTAGAGGATTCGTAAATATTTTAATTATTATGATTCGGAAGAATTTTTCTCAGCTGTCAGTGAATATTTTTTTTTCTTCTGCCAGTATGCTGAAGTGGTTAAATATGCAAGAGAAAGCTTTGTCATGATTTTAAAATATTCCTCTGATGAACTCAGCAAAATTTTACTCAAATTATGAACAGTGGCATTTCTTATGCTCTGATTAGAAATAGTGAATTGTGTTCTACAATCACAGAAAGTTAAAAGCAACCAAATAATCAAAATTACTATAACAAATACATTCTACTTATATGAATATATGATTTTTTTAGACTTTACAAGTATTTAGCATTTATCATATATAGTATTATCAGCATTTATTAGTGTCCAGAATGTTTGGCTCTCCTGGTCTTTTTCAGATATTTATAACAACACCTTAACCTTTTTGAATTATGTAGGGAAATTTTAATGGAAGAACCTAAACTTTGGTGACTGAAATTTGATTTATATTTTATAGCACAGTTAAGTTCTAGAATATTTAGCTTAAAAAATGCCCTTTTAAGTATTTTGGGGTAAATGTCATTGGTAAAAACAGCTGAGCCATTCATTTTGCTTTCACATATTTTTAGGGTGATGAATTTTAAAAATTAATTTTCATTTTTCAAAGGACAGGGTGTTTCATGTTTTGCAGAAAGTGCAATGATTGATATTTTACCTGGTGAAACGTCAAATAATGGAAGAAAGCAACTTTTCTCCTAATGCCACATTTCAACACTTACACAATCCAAAGTCATTTTGTCTCGGCATCTTTATATCTTTGCAGCTCAGTGATGTAGGAACAGTTGTGAAGAGCCTGTGGAAGGATTTGGTGGATTCTTGGGTCACATTGTACTTTCCACCCACCCTTACTAGTCTTACTGCCATTTTGTACAATTGCCTAGTTAGGGAGTAAGATGGTTACTTGTTACTTCATTGGTCACCTGCAGTGAATAAGATTGTTATCTGTACCGATTTATTTCCTTTGTGTATTACTACATACTTAAAAGAAGATCTATTTATCTGAGAGAGAGAGAATCTCAAGCAGACTCCCTGCTGATTGTGGAGTCCCATGCGGGGCTGGATCCCACAGCCCTGAGATCACAACCTGTGCTGAACCCAAGAGTCAGAGGCTTAACTGACTGACTCACCCAGGTGCCCTAATACATAATGTATTGCCTGCAACAGGGCAATATTGAATTTATTAGCCCAACAGGGACACTTGAGGACAGGGGAAGAGATATTATTCTGCTAGGACAACAGGTATAAATTGTGGCAACCCAGATGTGTGGTCATCCTACCCATGGAAGATTTTCTATTCCAGGAAAAAATTAGGGTACCCTTGGGCGTAGGTAGAAGGTTTCCTTGACCAAGTCCAGACCAAGGATTTGGAACCTTGAATCATGTTTCAGTGGTCAGATATGTACTTTGAGTCCTGTGTATATTTTTGGACTCTACCAACTGCCTTAGAAGAGTTCTGAGGTCACTTAACAAGTGGCAAGGTTCATAGAGAGCCAAGAAATTAGATCAGAGGATTTTCCAGATTCCCAGGGAGACCATCACAGCTGGTCATTGGTGCTTAAGTCTGTGTCAAAAAACGGAAGACTCTCTTCTTTGAGGAGTATCCTATGAACCGTGTAGGCAGAGCTGAGTGAAGAAAAATTCATCCAGAAGCAATAGATTTCAGTTGGATATGTGGGCGAGTAGCATTTCCTTGCATATTGATTCACCATTAGGTGATACACAACCTCCTTTCCTTACTATGCTGTACCTAACTCCTCTTTACTTTTGGGGAAATCCATTTAAGGGAGAATACAGTATTTGCTTGTAAAGGAAAAATAACATATATCCGTTGTATGACTGTCTAAATCAGCAAAGCTCTGAAATCTAAATGTTCCCAGGTAGAGAGAATTTAAGTGGTAGTGTCACTTGCATAGTAGACTTCAGTGTTTTCAGAGGTAACATCGGGGTGATGAACTCATGAAACCAGGCATCCCTGTTCATAGAAATTTGAAGATCCTTTGATTATTAAGATACAGTGAGCTTATTCAGTATACTCGGCAATTTGATCATATTACTAATTTTTAAAATGTTTACTATTTAGAGAGCGAGGGAGTTGGGGGAGGTGCAGAGGAGAGGGGGAAAGAGAATCCCAAGCAGACTAGCTGCCCAGCACAGAGCCCGATGTGGGGCTTGATCTCATGACTGAGCAGAAATCAAGAGTTGGATACTTAACTGACTGAGTCTCTTGGATGCTTGAATTTGGTCGTATTATTTAAAATGGAAAATAATGATTAGGAGCGGTCTTATGGTGACGGAATCTCTGGTTTAGGGAGTCTTCATAGTATATAAGTTTTAGTGTCAGACATTCCAAAGTCTAGGTGTGACCATTTACTAGATTTACCACATAGTAGTGGCCTAGAGCAGCTTTTCTCTTTGGGGGATAATTTCACTTATTACGCAGGGATTTGAAAGGACTAATGGTAATATATGCAAAAGACCTGGCACATACTGGAAACTTCTGGCAGCATGTCTATTCTTATTACTAAAGATAAGAGCATTTTGGTCCTACAGAGCTTGTTAAAACTTCAGGTTTGTCAAAACTTTTGGGTATATTCTGACCAAAAATTATTTTGTCTGACCCCTTACCCTAATATTATAAAAAAGCTTATGCTCAGAAAAGAATATTACATTGTGTTAATTTATCCCCCAAGCTGTTATCTAAGATAGCCTGATACTCTGATACTTATTTTAGCCAAAGGAAATTTAAGCACATAAAAACTAATTTCTTAAAAACACAAGCCTGTTAGAATTTTTAGTTTCCTGTCCAGTCTTGCTCTTTTTTCCTTCACAAATGTGGTGTCAAAGCTGATAAGGACTCTAGGAACCTAACTGACCCCAAACACTGACTTAATCTAGAACTTGTTATTTTTTTTTAAGTTATTTTTTTCCAAGTTTTTATTGAAATTCTTTTTTTAATAATTTATTTTTTCAGTGTTCCAAGATTCATTGTTTATCCACCACTACTCACCATTAGGTGTTAAATGAGTTTCAGATGTAGAATTTAGTGCTTCATCAGTTACAACACCCAGTGCTCATCACAAGTGTAGTCCTTAATCTCCATCACCTGATTAACCTATCCCCCACCTCCCCGCCAACAACCCTGTTTGTTCTCTGTAGTTCAGTCTGTTTCCTGGTTTGCCTCTCTTTTTCTCCCCCTCCCATATGTTCATCTGTTTAGTTTCTTAATTTCTACATATGAATGAAATCACATGGTACTTGTCTTGCTTTGACGGACTTACTTGCTTAGCAGTATACTCTCTAGCTCCATCCACATTGTTGAAGATGACAAACTTTCATTCTTTTTTTATGGCTGAATAATAGTCCATCACATATACCATACCTTCTTTATCCATTCCTCAGTTGATGGACACTTGGGCTCTCGTCATAGTTTGGCTATTGTTGATAATGCTGCTGTAAACATCAAGGTGCACATTCCTTCAAATGAGTATTTTTGTATCCCTTGGGTAAATACCTCATAGTGCAATTGCTGCATTGTAGGGTAGTTTGACTTTTATCTTTTTGAGGAACTTCCATACTGGTTTCTTTTGTGATCAATTTAGAAACTTAAGTGCTTCCCAACTTTTTACTTGTCTATTAAGAGGGAAACAAAAGCAAAGTTCAGTATGTTCTAATTTACCTGCACTTCCAAAGTAGCTAGGCATATTAATTAATTAATTAACTACTTTTGAGAAACTGTTAACAATAGCATAACAGAATGAATACCAAGGTACCAACCGCAAACTGTTGAGGTATCCAGAATCAATTTCCCTCTTTCAGATGGATCTTTTTAAAATTACTAACTCAGCAGGTGGATCCTGTTGGTCTTGGCCAATGAATTAGTTATTCCCTGAAGAGCTCTGGTTTCATTGGGCATCACTAAGTACAATAGAGATGGCCAGCCAGGAAGAAGTGTGCCAGACTTGTAGTTAGAAGAATATAGAAGGACGATGCCTCATACAACACATGGAAAATTTGGCAGCTGAAAAAGTAAAACTCTTCTGGTAATCAGAAGACATTTATTACAAAGTGGAGTGATTGTTCTGCCCTCCAGAGTTGATTGGCGAATATGAAATCAGTGTCAGGAATTAAATTTCCTGTTTAATTTCTCCTCACCTGTTTTCCATGTGGAACAGCAAATCCCCTCACCTGTGACTTTGAGTCTGGTTTCTGCGACTGGGAGCCATTTCTCACAGAAGATTCACAATGGGAAATCATGAAAGGATATGCCAGTGGAGAGAACCACCTACCTGATGCTGGTCACATAGCCAACACAAGTCATGGTAGGATATTTTCCTAAAAAAATTGGTTGCCTTTCTGTCATGTTGCAGAATGACGATACTGTGTGTTTTCATTTCTAGTTATAGACTACATGCATGCAACTCTGGTTTGTCTGGCTTGAAACTCTTGATCAACATAATTTATAGTTAATTGAGATTCCTGAAAATATTGTTTTAACAACCGTTTTTGATGTCTTATTTTTCACAGGGTTGGGCTGAAGGCATGGTGAGAGGGAAAATCTTATCATTTTCTATAGTTGCCAGAACTATGTACAATAGGCTTGCTTTCTTTTTAGAGCAATCCAGTTTTTGCAAAACAGAAAAAAAATAGTTTAATCATAGCCTCTCTATAAAATAAATCGACAAATGCTTGAATGCACTCTTAAGGCTTCTTTGTAACAATCTTCTTTCTCATGTATGTTTAACCACCATTACAGTTTTTCCATATCCTCTTCAAATGGAGCAATCAAATGACATTTAGTATTTCAAGAAGGGTTTGTGATTCTCCAAGGAAAACAGAAGGGTTTTGTTCTACTTTTGCTTGTTTGTGTAGATGTCCTTGCCTATGTACATGAGTATCGTATTAACTTTATAAAAACACAACTGCACTGTTGGTCCTCTTTAAGCTCATATAACTCCTTGGGCATTATTTATTTCTCCTTTGAGATTTCCAGAGAGATGTGCCAGAACTAACAGTGTTGACCATATTTTAAATTATAGAAATTGGAAACTGGAGTTGGTGGGGGGCCATGTTACGGGATGGGGAGGGAGACTGTGGCCATCCATTTGTTGTCTAAAACTATAAACCCAGCTTATTTGACGGTGGAGTAAGGTCCAAATTTTTCTTTTTATGCTAGTGAACCTTATTTTTTCTTTGAGATTCTGGTGGATTTAAGTTTGAACAGAAAGGACTAAGGATTGGAGCTATAAGTTAATAGTCCATTTTCTTCAAGCTCATATGATGTTTCTTTTTCTTTTCTAAAACCAATTACTATCCTATAGTAGACCTGGGGAACATAGATGGAAGCCGTGTTCCCTGCCTCTGGGGTGGTCTGAAGTCTAGTGATTAAAGCAAGTAAGTGAGGATTTGCACTAAGATATAATGTTTTATACGAGTTGGAGGGTGACTCGGGTGGAATCAAGAAGCCTTCCTGAAGGAGGTTACTCCCGAACTGATCACTGAAGGGAAAGTTGCCAGAAAGGCTGAAGTCAGGGGAGGTGTTCTAACTGAGGGAATATCCTGGAAGAGGATGGAAGAGATGTAGGTTTTCAAGCTGAGCAATGTGTATGTTTGGGCAGAGTATTTAAAAGATGAAGCAGCCAAGGAAAGAGGGGGATTACAGAGTGCTCAGGAATTTGAAGTCTGGAGGACCATGGTAACTGCTCAGTTTATGAAAGCCCGTGACCCAGTAGTTTTGTTCTAAAAGGTTGAGATGCTATACTTTTCTGTAACACTGAATGGCCTGTTGATAACCCTTTAAAGGATGCTTGGTGGTGGTTCAGAGGGTGGGACTTGGCCTGGTTTTTGGTGGGTGTAGGCTCTATTTAGGAAGCTGTAAGAGGTATCCAGGAAGGGTGAGAAAGCACCGAGGCTTCGGGCCATCGTTATTGCAGGCTTGCCCCTTGGCGTGTTCAGTCTGGCTCTGCATCTGGATCTCTGGGGGAGATGCGCTTGCAGTTTCAGGAGGCATGGAGCTCTGCCTTGTACTAAAGGGTGCTTTTCTACTTTTCTTTTTCCTTTCTTTCCCTTTTTCCTTTCTTTCCTTTTTTCCCTTTTTCCTTTCTTTCCCTTTTTCCCTTTTTCCCCTTTCCATTTCCATTCATTCATTCATTTATTATTTTGCTTTTCTACTTTTCTGCTTGTAAGCTGCTCACACAGTGCGTGGGGTAGCCTTCGGTGACCCGTCAGATAGCAGGGTGGCAGAGGGCCCTGGTTGCCAGGGGGTAAGTCAGGATGTTGTTGAAACTGCACAAATTAGCTAAATGCGTTTGTGCCTTTTTTTTTTTTTTTCAGCTAGAATATAGGGAAAGTAAAAATATCTTTCACGTAAAATTATTGCGAGGTTTAAATGAAGTAATACCTGTTATGGCTTTTCATGCAGTAAAAGCCTGTAAATGTGAATAGTTATCTGTTGTCTGTTCATTCTAGTAAGAAAACTAGAGATTCTCCCAGGGCTGTGACAATGAGAAAACATTTATAAGTAATCTTCAGACATCATGTAATTACCACTTAAGTATGATTTATGCCAAAAAAAATTCTAAAAGGTCTCCTTTGTTAAATATTGAAGGACTCATTTTTCTTTTTCTGTGATCTGAACAGTGTTCACAGGTAATGGTAAAGTCGTCGACCCAGTTAGAACTGAAGGCAGCTGTTATAATTGAAAGTGAGAGCGGCAAAGAAATCACAGCCCTTCTCTCTAGAAGGGGCAAATCAAGGAGTTACCTCAGCCATTAAGTCTGTTCTTCTTTACCTGTGGTTGTCATACTGACTTTAAGGTGATCACCAGTGGTCTTACATCACAAATGAGGAGGAAAAAAAAATCCTACTTGGAAGAGCTAGGAGAAGCGAAATGGGAGTTTCTGGGGGAAGGCAGCAGGCTCAGTCTCCAGGTCCCCCCCGTCTAAGACCAGACATTTGTATACAGCCTATTATCTTCTTAGATCTTTGTGTTTGTGGATTACAGTGCTTTAAAAAAACTGTTTAATCTCCAGTATTTTACTTCATATATGCACACTCCCATATGCAATTTTACATAAAAGGTGAATGGCTTGACATTATTATATTTTCTTTTTACAATAAAACCTTGATTTTCCCACTTCCCTTCTTTGGTTGGTTTTTATTTTTCAGCTCAGTCCAAACAGGCAACTCAGGTTTACCTATTTTTATATAGATATTTAGATACAAATAAATAGATACATATACATTCAAAGTTTTAAGTATTCTGGCGATGATTTATTTTACCAAAAAATGAGATCCTATTGGAACTAACTTATTTTATTTACTAAAGATAGCTCCTGGAAGTTCTTCTAAATCATCAATTATAGTCATTTTGAATTTTATTTTTTTCTGTTAAATATATATTTATACACATATATACATATACACAGATACATAAATATGTATATATATACACACATATATGTGCATACATATGTACATATTTATCAGCGGTGTGGTCACTCGGATGGCCTTATTATGGGAGGGGCATTGCAGGAATGGTGGTGCTGTCAGCCTCCGGTATCGGGGACGCCGTCGTCCGCAGCAGCACAGCCAGGTTTCTGAGGCAGCTGTCTGTCTTTTAAAGTGTAATTTAAATGCAGTAAAACTCAGCCTTTCTGGTGTACAGTTCACTGAGTTTGAACAAACATATAATTATGTAACCATCAGAAAACTCAAGATATAAAAGAGTTCCATTCTCTCCCCAAATCTATACTGCTTTGTAGTCAGTACCCATCTCGTTTCTAGCCACTGCATCCACTGATCTGATTTCTATCCCTAGAGTCATGCCTTTTCCACGGAGTTCTATAAATAAGATCCTACAGTATGTAGCCTTTGGAGTCTGTCCTCTTTCAGTTAGCTGAATGGATTTGAGATTCAGCAGTGGTAGTCCCCCCCCTTTTTTTTTTAAACAGCTGAGTAGTATTCCATTGCATGGATAAAGCAGTTTGTGATCTGCTCAATTGAAGGGTATTTGGGCTCTTTCTACATATTGGTGATTACAGATATTCTATAAAATTTGCCTACAGGTTTTTGTTTGGACATAAGTTTTCATTTGACTTATGTACTCCATCCAACCTCTCTGTACAATCAATTTTTTCATTCTGGTGATGAATGTAAGAGCCTGCTATTTCTGGCCCACTGTGGCCTCTGATCAGAAGGTGGCCCCTTCAGAAGTTTAAGGTTCAGCCTCAGGGAGTTTCCTCAGGTTCATGCACTGATCAGTACTCAGGTGGAGATTTGCCCAAGGGGGAGGCTCTGCAGATCTCTGGAGCTCTGCCTTGGCACCGCTGTCTTCCTGGAACACTGCCTTATAAACTCGAGTCTGCCCCAACTAGCACCTCCATCTGTTCAATTTGAAGAGACCACCATACTCCTTCTGGCTCCTGTCTTGCTACATGGCAGCTTAGAAACTCTTGTTTCAGCAGTAAGCTAGGGAAATTGTATGCCTTAGCACATTAGTTTTCCCTTTCAGAGATCATTATCCCATGATCTTATATTCTCTTTGTCCTACATGGCATTGTCTAATGCATTTGTGTGTGTGTGTGTGTGGTGTGTTTGTTTCAGGAAGATTAAATCTTGTCCCTGATCTCAACCTTGCCTAGAAGCAGAAGAAGCCTAATTTTTGTTGTTGTTGTTTTGTTAGTTTGCTTCATTTCTTTGGTCTGGATATACCCAAATATATCTAGCTATCCTCCTACTGAGTGACAATATCATGACAATACTGCGAAATCCATTCTTTTACGCATTTTCTTATGTAGGATGCTTTTTTCTATGCAATAAATAACTATAAATGATACTACTATATTTTGACAGAAAGATGTATGTTCCACCAAAATATTAATACTTAAATTCCATTAGCAAAATAGGATTGCTTTTTCCCCCCCATCTGTCAGCAATAGCCATTATATTCTCTTAAATTCTTCCAATCTGGGGGTATAAAATGACTGCTTATTTGTAACCTTTATTTGTACTTTATTAAAAAATTATCTTTCAAATGTTTCTAATTTCTCACTTAAATCATCCTTAAGTTCTCTAATATTCTGAAGCTTTTCATGAATAGATTTAAAATTATTTTGCAGATTTTTTTAGGCTTTTATATGCTTGCAGCTATTTTCCAGTTATATTTTAAATACTTATGTTTGTTGCTGGTGTATGGAAATGCAATTATATATGTAAATATTGACCTTGTATCCAATAACCTTGCTAACTTTATTTAGTATAGCTAAGAGTATGTGTATATACACACACATATATTTAATTTTCTAGGTTCTCAATTATTTTCCCTTCAGTAATGAAAGTTTTATTTTCTTGTTTCTAAATCTGAAGGCTTCTGTTTGTTGTTTCATTGTACTGCCTAATAAATCTGGAAGAATGTTGAATACAACTGGTGATAGCTGCTATACTTCTCTTGTTCTTATTTCAGAAGAAAATTGTCAATAATTCAACCTTAAGTGCTGTATTTACTGAAAGATTGTTTTGCTTTATTAGATAAAGATGTTCCCTTCTATTCTTGATGTGGTTTTCTTTGTGTATATATATGAGTCTGTGTTAAAATTGGTCAGATTTTTTTTAGTATCGTGATAATCACATGATCATTGTATTTTTTGTTCATGAGGTGAATTTTTCAAATATTAAACCACCTTCGCATTCATGACCCAGATCTCATTGGGTTGGTTTTGTTTATTCATGCTTTTTATTCTTTATGATACTGTTTTATTATATTTATGGTATTTTTATTCTATACGATACTGGCTTATGATTATATATATTCATCATAAAGTCTGATCTCTAATGTTTTCACATCATGAAAGGAGTCCCCTTCTAGACCATTGCATTAAAAATAGGTGCATGCTTCATAAATGATGAGGTAGAGGCTGGCCCCTCTGAGGTGTGTGGGGGGTTTAGGAGTTTTGCAGTATGAACAACTCTGATTACCAGGAGCCATCTCCTTGATACATGATAATTCTGTAGTTCTCTTAACTAAGTACATTCTGCACAGTGAACTTAGAAGAAGGTTAATCCAGGGACATTTTTCTAGTATTACTCTAGTCTGTATTACTCATTTTCTAACTATTAAAGTTGTCTCAGGATTTTATTTACCTTTCAAATAAGTTTTCACTAAATTCGTAGTTTCAGAATATCTTTCCATCTAAAAATATCTTTCTCTTTTACTCCTACATATTTTGTATTAATGTAATTGTGAAGAGAATATTTCTAACCATTTCTGTATCTAGGGTGTTACTACTAAAGTTAAAAAATAATCACGTTTCTTTGTTTCCATTTACCTTACCAAATTTTCTTATTAATACTTGTCATTATTTAAAAATAGAAGCCTTGGGGGTTTCTACATTTATGATAATGTTATTGGCAAAACATGAGAACTCTATCTCTTTTTATTATATTTACTCAGTGTATTATTTTCTTGACTCTCACATTCACTAGGCCATAGGATAATGTTAGTCTAAGGTAATTAATATTATCTGTGATTAATAACGATACAAATCTCTAGTTTCTCATTTTAATTAAAATAGCTTTTTTGTTTGCCATTTAGGGTATTTATTTTGGGATTGATCATTAGTCTGCATTTAATTGTTTACTTTTAATATTTTCTTAAGATTTTTTTTATTGGTGATGGCTGTTTTTTTCACAGACTTCTCAATATTTGTTGATACAAGTCTGACTCTACCCTTTAATTTGTTGGTGTGATTATGCTGATAGAGCAGCTAAATTAAACTCAGCTTTCATTTACAGAAAGCTCAGTTTGGTTGGGGCATATAACTTTTTTGATAAGGATTTCAAATTAATTGATAACTTTTTAATTAAAATTTTATATGATCGTGAGTGACATTGCAGTTTATTTTTTATTTTCTTGTTTCTGTACCTTTAAAATTAGAGATATCTGGCAATGTGAAATGAGTCTAGGAGTTCTCCATATTTCTCTAAGACTTAGGATCCCTTGAATAATATTACAAGTATTCCTTAAAAATTAAATAAAACTCAACTCTGGTACCATGCATTTCCAGTAGATTTTTTTAAAATCACTTTTCCAGTCATTTTTGTGGTGTACCCAATTTATTCAAATTCTTTGCTTCTTTTAGAATTTGGAGTTTTAGTTTATATGTCCCATCCTTTATTGACTGCTTGTTTGAAATTGTATATATTGTTTTTAAATGACCAGGTCACTAGGATCTTTGACTATTTGTTAATTTATAGACTTTTGGTAAGTCTTTTAAAAGTATTCAATTAAATTTTAGTTGATCCTAAGGAATTTTAAGCTGGAGTAAGTTTTTCAAAATCCTCTTTTCCTGTGCTGTTCTTTTACAGGTGGAACAATTTAATGAACTTACATAGTTTCTATCACTCTTGGTTCGAAGTCAGGGAATAATAGCTTTTATTATTCTCTGTTGGTTTTGGGATGTTAAAGCCCATATAGAGGTGCCTGGCTAGCCCCAGTCAGTAGAACATGTGACTCTTGGTCTCAGGGTTATGAATTTATGCCCCACAATGGGTGTAGAGTCTACTTAAAAAAAAAAAAAAGTCCATATAAACTGGTTCTGTTTTTCTCAGTCAGAAATGATACTGCTGATTTGCAGCCTTGGTTGTTTGATTAAACGTGTGGTGGTAGCTATAAAATAATACATTTTAATTCTGAAATCCTTTCCGTGTATTCAGCGTTGACCCGTATTTAGGAAAATCACCTTCTGAATATGGTATTTTTCATTCAAAATTGTCCACTTTCCAAATTGCCCATCACTTTGTGATTATCAAAGGGCAGGATCAGACCTTGACATAGTTCCGCATAGGCTTCCTTGTAAATTTTCAGTATTCAGCGAAGCTACTCCTGACAGCAGTTCAGAATGTGTGGTCTTTTTGAGCTGCTAAGAGATGTTATCCCCCGGTATGCTTGCCATGAGCGCATCCACTGAGTTAAAATCTAAAAGCAGTTATTTTGTTAACGCTCAGATTAGATCTTTAATTAAGCTTTCATCCCCACTAGCACAGACGACAGTGCCAAACATGTAAGCCCCAGGAGAAACTCCGCTCATTTCACAGGCTCACACCATTCAGTCCTTTGTGAAGGAACTTGAAAATAGTGCTCTCGTGAGAATTTCATAAGGGCACGTTGACTATATAATTGCGAGCTTAGAAGCTTTGTTTAATATCATTACAGATTGTATGACACGAGTTAAAACAATAAACATGTTTGTTTAGGGGATTTAGATCAAGAGCTTGTTTTTACCAGTTGGATTTTATTTTAGATATTTAATATTATCCATATGAAAAAACTTGGTCATTTACAGAGCTAAATGGTAAATAAGTAAAACATGTAATTTTCTTGATGTGATTGACGATTGTCTGCAACAATAAGATGTTAGAGCAAAGAACTGCTAAACGTGCAACAGTAGAATTTGTATCTGTGTGAGTTTTACTTTTTTTTTTTTTTTTTTGGTAGGATCATACATTTACTTCAGGTCCCATCAGTCTCCAGGAGTGGCCAAGCTTGGAAGTCCTGTTCTTAAAAAAACACTCACGGCCTCTATCCCATGTCAGGTAAGCAGTCATTGGAACTCCATCGGCCATTCTGTGGTTGTGAACTGTTAGGTGTGGGTTCCTTGTGCCAGTGGAATGCCTGCTATGTTTTACTGCCGTTTTCATGATGAACTGAGGGATTTATATGAACTATTTCAACATGAAATGTCTTCTCCTTTCAAAAGACCATTTGTAGCATGTAAGTTAAACGGTTCCTTTTGGGGGCCTATTAAAGAATATTTCTGTCATTTTGTATTCTTGGCACATAGTCCTTCCAGTAACCCAAAGCTGTGGATACAGGTTGCCAACACAGCTGATTGTTCCAGCCAGCAGTGTTAATAGAGTAAAATAAAAATAAGCCAAACAGGTGCTTGCTGAAAGGACGATGAGAGAGTGACTAAAGAGAGAGAACTATGTGCGGAAAAGTAAGGACATTTTCTGAAGTTTTATTTAAAAAAAAAATTATTTAAGGTTTTATTTATTTGGCAGAGAGAAACACAGCCAGAGAGGGAACACAGGCAGGAGTGAGAGAGGGAGAAGCAGGCTTCCCACCGAGCAGGGAGCCCGATGTGGGACTCGATCCTGGGTCTCCAGGATCATGACCTGAGCCAAAGGCAGTCGCTTAACCAACTGAGCCACCCAGGCACCACCTGAAGTTTTATTTTTTCAGTTAGCGTTTGTGGTGCTGAGTAAACATAGAGCACGTGATACATACTCAGTCCACTTCAGCAAGATCAAGAGGAAAGCAGAGAGGGGCTTTAGAGTCAGGCAGACCTGGTTCAAATCTCAGTTCTGCCACAGACTATATATACTCTCTTTGAGACTCCGCGTCTATGCTGGAAGTAGAATATTAGAGTACCTTTTTCACGTGGTTGTCAGGATTAATATATCGTTAAGTATCTGACAGTATGTGGCACATAGTAGGTATTCACTAAACAGAATTCCTTTATTTTCCATAGCACTAGCACCTACATTTAGAAGTTTCTTTTTTTTTTTTTTTTTAAAGATTTTTTATTTATTTGACAGAGAGAGACACAGTCAGAGAGGGAACACAAGCAGGGGGAGTGAGAGAGGGAGAAGCAGGCTTCCCGCCGAGCAGGGAGCCCAATGTGGGGCTCAATCCCGGGTCTCCAGGATCATGACCTGAGCCGAAGGCAGTTGCTTAACCAACTGAGCCACCCAGGCGCCCCTCATTTAGAAGTTTCTGTTCAGCTGGCCTTGTTTTCCGTCTTTCGGAGCATTGCAGCAAGCTTCAAGCCCTCAGGATTGCAGTTTATTTAATTCTTTTACTTATCAGAAGACAATGCAGATCGATACCGCTGCACGCTAAGTTCATCACCTGTAAATGTGGGCGTGCAGCAGTTTATTCAGGCATTCCTGCTGACAAATTACATTTTCAGAGGGATAAATCTCAGATGTTCAGCTTGATATAAATCTGGATGGGAGTGCTCCAATCCCTTAATGGATTGTCCCTGTCTCTCTCTCATTTTATTTTTTTTTCTTCTTATTTCCTGCCCATTTTTCTGTGGGGATTATTTTTAAAATAACTGCCTGGACTCTACTTCCACTATGCCCGGGTACACTCTACACTTGCTTACCTTTGCTTTACTTCAGTTAAATCCTGTGTGATAGATACAGGCTTTTCTTTTCTTTTTTTTTTTTTTTGAGAACTCCTGAGGCATCTACTCGCTCTGTAAAAGTACTTCACAAGCTTGCTTACCCTTCATTCAAGGTCCTACACTGAAGAGATGTGATCACCGTTGTTACATACATAAGGCATTTGATAAAGAACAATAAAATGTATTAATTCTACCTGTTCTGCAGAAATCTGAAAGCAAACAGAGTTTATTAGAAATTCCGGAGATTCAGTAGGAAATCATACACATTTTTTCTTTTTAAAGATTTTCCACATCTTCCGTTGATGTGTTGGTGGCCATTTGTGGTCATTGGGATTATGTTTCCACATATGGTTGTTTCCACTTGGGAGCATTTTTCTCTGTTGTTGCTTAAACTTGGAGCTTAGCTTTTGTGGGGCCTCAGTGAAAGCGAAGGGCTGTTTAGACACTTGCTGATTTATTTCTCAGAACCAGTACTCAGTCTCCCAAGGCCTCAAATGCTGAGTTAGTGGCTTGCCTTGCTTTTTAGAAAAATAAGAGTGTTTCACAGAGCCATTCCAGACTCCCAGAAGAGGTTTTTTTTTTTTCCCTTTGTCTGTATCTGCTTGAATGTTCATACTTTTGAGTTAGAAGGCTGGATATATGGGTTACTTTATAATACTTTTTGGTCTAGGAAGTGGAAATAGACAGCTAGAGAAGGTTATCTGTAGTCTGAGATACACATAGCCTAATGTTCTTTCCCAAAGGAGTATTCTAAGAATATAGCATTACCTTTTTACAAGTCTGCGGTACTGTGTGTTACTTTCTTATATAAAAGTTACAGAATAAGCAAACAAAGCAAATTCTTCTTGAGTAATCAGAAAATACAGCTGATCTTCCTAATTGGAACATATTGATAATAGTTATATTCGTGGACTAGCAGATGTTAGTCACTATAAAATGGTGAAGTTAGGCAGGGAGATAACTGAAGTTGGGTGCTTTGATATGATTAAAGTCTTCATTCTGTGAAATTACATTTTTCCCTGCATAATCATATGAAGCTAATACAGTTCAGAACATTTTTTTGAAAGGACTTTAAAACCATGATGCTTTCTTTTGAGTCTCCTTTTCTAACAACAAGCTAGTAGAGTCATTTGTGTGAATTATCCTGTGCTTTATGTATAGCTGGCACATGGCATCAATGCACACAGATTTTCCTGCTCCCACTCCTTGCTTACGATGTGGACTTTAATTTGAAGACTTCAGAAGTCCCTTCAGTCACTTTTGGAAACTTGACATTTTCCCGTGGAATAGCCAGCCAGGAGATAGGGCAAACAGAACACAGGGGAGCCAGAAGCTACTGTGTCTCACTGGTGTTGAAATGCTATAACTAGGAAATACCAAATATGAAGGGGATTTATGGTAGGTATTCATACTTTCAGAGTTCTCCTCTTTGAGGTACTATAGAAAATTACTTTTAGGGCTTCACAATTAAAGACGGAAAGATTAATATTATAAAGTGTCTGCTTTCAAAGCTGGTTTGTGTACTTGTCTCTTTAAAAACACTTCCCCAACTTGTTTTGCACTTGTTTTAATATTCTTTAAATTTAGAAAAATTATAAAATTTTTAAAAAAGCAAATGAGGCTTATCAGGGAAAAGGTAGATGAAGCAAGAGGTTGGTTCCACAAATAAAGCTTATTAGAGCCAGGCTACACATTTGAACTAAGCTTTCCAGCAACCAGTAGAGACAGATGAATCATCATTTGGTTTAGATCGAAGGCAGTAAAAATAACAAAACAAGCAAAAATAGTTCTTTTGAGAATTCTCTCCTGAGTGCATATAGTGATAACAGTGTAACATTCTTGCTCTGATTCCGTACACACATATTGCTTACCTGCTCTGTGCTGATCACAGCCTGCGATGCTGAGAATACAATAGGGACCACCCAAGTACATGCTTGCCCTAATGAAATGTCGATTTCAGGGATTCTGACAGCCATTCAGTACAGCATAACAATAGTAATCCACTTACAACAATTCTCTCGACGAGTTTTGAAAAGCCATGTCTTACAACGTTCCCCCAGTGAACTCATGTCAATGAGAATTATAGTAAAAAATTATGGAGTGGGGCTTGGAATGGTGCAGTCATACTTTGTTCTCTGATTGTTTTGTTTAATCCAGGAATTGATTTTGGAGTAGGGGATGGATTCTAGAGGAAGCAAGAGTATATGGGGGAAAGAGTGAGCAGGTACTCTCTCCACCTGTGCATGAGCAAAACACATGGAGGCTAATCATTTAAATGAAAAAAAATTTTTTACTGAAGATTCTAAACTTCTAGTTAAGCTTATTGAGATGAAGAATACACAGGCAAAAACATAATTATGACCAGGAGTTAGAAAAATCATTATGGTAATGTTGTGCATGTGTATGATGAATGATCCCTCTCAACATGGACTTAGTCCCAGCTAAATTTTGAGGAGCTATGTATATTATCTTTTCTCTCTATCCTCTTTTTCTTTTCTCTTCCCTTTTTTTTTTTAAACTATTTTTATTCTAGATCTTGAAGAAAGGACTGGTGTTGCACATGCTAGACAGGGTCCTTTGTGAGGCCGAGAAGGCAGAAGTGGCTGAGCAGTTGGAATACAGCTGAGAAAGAGCTTGGAGATCGGGCCAAGGAGTTCTGAGATAGGGGAGTAGTTGGAAAAAAGACTGTAGGAAAGCTGAGAAAAGAAGCAGAACCTTTGAAGAGTAGAGTTGCAGCTGGACACAGACCAAAATCAAATGAAACAGAAATAGGAAGAAATTATTTTCAACTTGTCAATAATGCGTTGGGAGGTCATACACAGAGTTAAGTATCAGAGAACCTAATTACTGCTTTGTAGACCCGGCCCCTTGCTCTTCTGGGCCACGTCAGGGCACCGTAGGAACAGGCGCACAGTGGTGTGACCAGGACCACAGGCTTTCCAGACTGTTCACCTGTGCTCAGAACTATTAGTATATCACCTGGAAAGCTGTCCTTTCCTTAGATCGTAAAAATGAATTATTGGGTATTTAACTTTTATTTTATTGTTTTTAAAGATTTTATTTATTTGACAGAGAGAGAGAGGAGAGCACACAGGGAGAGTGAGAAGAAGAGGTAGAAGCAGACTCCCTGCTGAGCAGGGAGCCCGATGCTGGGCTCCATCCCAGGACCCTAGGATCATGACATGAGCTGAAGGCAGATGCTTAACTGACTGAGCCACCTGGGAGCCCTGACTGGATGTTAAAAAATGTAAATGCACACTCAGAAAATATAGTTTAAACCCATAGAATAGTCTAAGCTTCATTGTTTTATTTCTCTCCAATTTGAAATTAAAGGAACTGCTTTGTGGGAAGCTCTTTTAACCACATGAAATTGTTTTAATACAGTAATTCAGTATTTATATAAAACGTGCCTTGGTGAAAAACCAAGGGAAATAAAACCAAGCCTTTAATATTAACGTTGATCTGGCTACTTTTTAACGAATCAGGCAAGAATCACAAAAATAATTTCCTTCTGACATGGTAAGTAGTAAGTACATTTTAAATGGTTGGTGTAATTTTAACATACCTGTTTTATAGTTCTGTTTAATAGAATTTTCTGTGATAATGGAAGTTTTTCTCTGCTGTGTCCAATATGGTAGTCACTAACTGCATATAGCTTTTGAGCACTTAATGTGTAATGAGTGTAACTGAGAAACTGAATTTTTCCTTTGGTTTCATTTTAATTAATTTACATGTAAACAGCCACACGGTTATCATACCGTTGCCACTATACACATTATAGTTAATTGTTTCCTTTTCTTTGCATTCTCCCCCCACAAAACCCTAGGAGTCCCTAAATACACCTGATAGTTTGTACCTTTTCTGACACGGAGCAGTTTCCTTCATGCTCTCTGGGGGAGTTTATAGGCGTTTGTAGTAAATGCTGATGCTAATAGTCCCGCTCATCCCTCCCTCCTTTTTTAAAAAAAATACCTATTAACAGAAAACCCGCTAAACACAAACTGCTTTAATAGATTCTGAGAAATTCACGACACACCTTGTGAGTTTGGGTTCACGGCTCCGTGTGCTTCTGGTGTGTATCAGTTCAGGAGCTGCACAGGTTGCACACGCCCGTGTCTGGATCATGGCTGTATTGGCGACTTTGTTCAGTCATTTCACCCTTACCAATATTAAATTGGAAAGCAACGATGGAAGGCTTGTCTATAAGAGTTCTCAGTGGTCTGTGATGCCAACTCCATTAAAGTTGTAAAGTAAATATAAATCTTAAGCTCTTAGCCTATTAAATATGGATCCCATTGGTATTTACTCTTTATACACTAATAAAATACATTAACACTGGCGGTGCACTGAATGACAGTTTGACAGCTTGATATTCTGATGGGGCGCGCGTATCTTGTATTACTAAGGCTGAAGCTCCGGTTTGCATATTTACAAGCTTGGAACGTGCTGAAACTTGAGCAGGGGTCTAAAATTTAATTCTGGTTGAGGAACCTAAATCCTTTGTTCCCAAAGGATCTAATCAAACACTTCCATATGACTTTTCATTTCTCAATAACCTGTCTTACCTGAGTTTAGGGGAGCTTGGTAGTGAAGTCTAAAATGAAGTGGATGGAATTACTCTGAAGTGGTGGCAGTTAACCTGACACACTATAAACAGGTGTACCACAGTGGCACAGAGAATGTTTGCTCTTTTAAGTTAGACAACTTTTTAAAAGTGCATCTAAAAAATTATTGAACTTCAGGGATGCCTGGGTGGCTCAGCCAGTTAAGTGTCTGACTCTTAATTCTGGCTTAGGTCATGATCTCAGGGTTGTGAAATTGAGTCCTGCGTTGGGGTCTGTGCTCACTAAGGAGTCTACTTGAGATCCTCTTCCTTAACCCCTGCCCCTTCTCCTGCTCACACTCTCTCTCAAATCTTAAAAACAATTTTTTTTGACTTGAATGTCCACTGAAATTGGTACCAACCATAAAATAAATGGGGAGACTATATATACAGTTCCATGTAACAAAATAAAACCATAGTGATGAAGGAAAACAAACAAACAAACAAGAATCCAAGATATAGTGCAACTGAAAAGGAGTCACTCTGAATCCAAAGAAAAAGATTTTACCTCTGAGAGGTCTCATCTCTCAATGTTCTGTTTTCTTAGAGAGTACTAATGCTGCACTTTTCGAAGACATCATGAGAAGAAAAAGAATTGCTGTGTGTCTGAACTTGTTTTTGTGGAGATTTTGTGGAGTTATTTTATGGAGTCAATCATTCAGCCATTGAGGGAATTAATCCCTGCCTCACACAGTACCTGTTAACTTAGTAAATGCTCAATAAAGAGAGTCCTGAACTTCATGTTGTAGCTATTCCTGTTAGCACCTAAAATAATTTACTTTTTTTTTTTTTACTACCTAGTTAAGTACTCAAACCCTTAGACTGTCATCCCTGATAATGACTAGGAGGTGAAGTGATCACCCCTCCAAAAGGGTTTTTTCTTACTTGAATTAAATTATGAACCAGCAGTATCATATGAGCTCCCAAAATCTTTGATAGTGTCCCTATGAGAAGGAATTAATGAAAAGTACTCATTACAGTTTTCTTTTACCTGAGAAAATAATTTTGTAGGAAACTTTTTGTTGTTGTTTGGTGTTTGAGACATTAAGGAGAATATAGAAGGAAAACCCGATTTTGTACACTAAGAATATATAACTCCCCAAATTTATAAGAAGCAAGAGAGAAAGGCCCTTCCTGGAAGGAAGGACCATGGAAACTTCTATGGAAGCAGACTGGTACCGCCTGTGATGGTGTGGACAAATACGGGTCCTCAAACTTGTCTTGGTGGTGTGTTAGCATCCCATTTCTTTAGACCTCTGGATGGCATGTCTTAAAAATACCAGTTAGTAGAGCCTCCTCTTAAGGGATGAGAATGCAAAGGCAGGAAAAAGATGCACTTAGCATGTTCTGGCTTGCATATTTGGAGGAAAGGAGAATTGAGATTATATTTAATAGCAGAATGATTTGTCATATTTTTAATTATAGAAAAACTATCAGAGACCGGTAAATAGAATATTCATGTCATTCCAAAACATTTCCAACAGGTGCGATTTTGGTATCATTTGTCACGGAATTCACATCTCTCGGTTTTTACAAGAACATCACTGGATGGGGATTTGCAAAAGCAAGGTGATCTAATTGGAATCTCCAGATCTCAGTGGACACAAGCAAAAATCAATCTCTCTGTGAAGGCTGGAGAATCTACTCTACCTTTTCAGGTAAGCACATAAGAAATTAATACAACTCAGCAGAAGATGCTAATTTAATACTACTTTTTTCCCCTCAGAGAACAGTGTAACACATATATCCCATAGATTTATCAGATATTGAAAAAGTAAGCACATTGACAATCAGGGATGAGTACAGATGTTAAATTAAGTGTTCAAGACTGTTGTGTGGATACTTAGCAAAATTGGAGTTAAGAATTGAATAGGAGGAAGAGAAAACAATTGACTAGGATGACAGAAGAGTAATTTAAGAGGAAAATATTTTTTATTGAGGATGGTAGATTATGTGAGGTGGTGGAAAAACCTGGGTTGCACTATGCTTACATTTTAATTCTTATGCTTTATTTTCTGCTGCCCATTAATAATGGGATATTTTTATTGCTCTTTTTTGTCATTTTCTTGGCTCAGAGTAGAAGAAGGCAGCTGTGGGTAATCAAATTGGTGCCCAAACTTCCACCCTCCTGGATATAGGCTCCTTTTCGGTGACATTTGAAGAGTGATTTTAGAACCTAGGTTGGATGATAGAATACAGCAGAAAACACACAGCCTTTGGAATTTGGTGGTCTAAGTTCTGATCTCTGCTCAGCTTATGGGTTGATAAGTAACTGCAAATTATATCTTTGAGCTTCACATTTTCCTATCTGTGAAAACCACAGAGATAATAGAAGCAATACTTAAGGGGAGTCTAAGTATTAAAGATAAAGCTAAAATAGTGGCCACAGATATGGGCTCTGGAGTCTGAGGTTCCGGCCAGGTGGATAATCAGGGGAGGAGGTTGCTTAATCCCTCTGCACTTATTTCTTCTTCTGTTAAGTAGGAGGTGAGGGTCATTGAGGGTATTAGGAGCCCTTTATAAATAACATACCTCATCTGTGAACAGTTAAGATAAATATAGAAGTCAAACAGCAAAATATCCTAGATGCTTTTAGAATCTGCAGCCATATGTTTAAATGACACATCACTTCAATAAACAATAAACAGATTCACTCAGAGAACCGTGAACTGTGCCAGAGAAATCTAGGACTCACGCGTTGCAGGAAACCCATGCCTAACGGAGCTAATGTCAGAGTGTATGCACCCATGAGTGGGAGTTGAAGGAGAGAGAAACAGCGTGAGTTTACACATCCAGCTTATTCTAACATCACTAATCAGTTAAATCCTCCTGTCCATGGGAGAGAGTTAGAGGTCATTTGTAGCAGTGTTACTGTGGGTGGAGTTTCTGCCCATGGAGGTAGGAGGAGTAGGGAACACATTGGAACTGTATCAGTATTCTCTTCTTTCTAGAACTGTTGGGAAGATTCAGAGATTTATGTATGTAAAGCACATAGAAGATATCGTGGCATAACACACAAAGTTAGCTCTTAATGTTGCTGTGATTATCAATTGGACATTGGGAATAGTAGATGCTCAGTAGATGTTACTATTCTTTATTTTGAAAAGGAGTCTCCTCTTGACCGGATCTCTAGGCTCAATGATGAGAGGCTGTGTCCTTCAGGTCTATAAACTCCCCGGCTCTCAAGTATCACATGCATGACTGCTCCCATGTCTAATGGACAAAAATACTGTGAATCCAGTAACTCCTAATAGGAAGGCCGTAAAGGCCAGTCATGGGCTCACATAGGTGCCAGTCTCCATTACATGTGACAGGACAAGCAGATCAGAACAGTCTGATCCTTCGTTTCATTTATTTAGGTTCTGTATAACATGATTTTCATTAGGTTTTCTTTTAGTTAGAATGAAACTTACCATGAAGGTCTTTGAGAGTCCATTGTTAATTCATATTATTGGGAATTAAACAAAATGTCCCTCTCCACATAAAAAACCTGCATATGAATGATGATTCATGATTTCCTTATGATTGCCCAAACTTAGAAACATCCCAAGATATTCTTCAGTAGGTGAAAGGATAAATACACTGTGATACATCCAGACAATAGAATATCATTCAGTGCTAAAAAGAAATGTGCTATCAAGTCATGGAAAGACATGAGGGATCCTCAGGTCCATATTACTAAGTGAAAGCAGCCAACCTGCAAAGGCTTCCTTCTCTCTGAGTCCAACTGTATGGCATTCTGGAAAAGGCAAAACTAGGGAGACAATAAGAACATCAGTGGTTGCCATGGGTTCAGGGGGTGCAGGGAGAGAGGGATGAACAGATAGAGCAGAGAGGACTTTTAGGGCAGTAGAAATACTTGGTATGATAATATGATGATGGATAAATGTTACACATTGGTCCAAGTGCACAGAATGTATAACAGCAAGAATGGATCATAATGTAGACAGTGGACTTTGGGTGATTATGAGGTTCATCATATAATATATAAAAATGTCCCACTGTGGTGGGAGATTTTTTTTTTTTTTTCTCTCAGAGAGTGAGGGTGGAGGGAGAGAGAATCCTAAGCAGGCTCAAGCCCAGTGTGCAGCCTGAGGTGGGACCTGATCTCATGACCCTGAGATCATGACCCAAGTGGAAATCAAGAGTCAGCTGCTCAACCAGGGGAGCCACCCAGATACTTTGGGAGATGTTGATAATGGGGAGGTTGTGTGTATGATGGGTCAGAAGGTATAGGAGAAAATTCTACACCTTCTCCTCAGTTTTGCAGTGAACCTAAAATTGCTCTAAAAGTCTTAATGAAAAACAAAACTAAATCAGAATGTCTTCTGTTAGAACCTGTTATTTGAGAAACGTTTTGAGTTGAATTGCATGCCATTCCTTTCTGGGCCTACGGGCACTTGTTAACCTATCACCATTACTGAAGAGATTCAGCACAGTGTCCTTTTCTTTTCCCTTTAGTGTTTCTTCCTTTGGGGTTCTTTCTGGTTTGTGTTTTGCTCTGCTGTGCAAAGTGAGCCTGCTTTTTTCTATCTGGGGCACATTAACTAGTTTGTAGAGTGACTAGTGGTTGATAGGCTTTCATAACTGGGCAGCAGTGCATTTGTGATGTTTTTCTGAAGAAGTCCTGCTCTGCTGGCTCTTGGTTCCTGTTTGTGGTGTCCCTGCTCCACCTGTTGGCTTTCCCCGCCCCTGCGCTGGGGCTCCCGATCCACCCCAACCAGCCTCAGTTTACTTGTGGTATAGCCTTTGAGGGGAGCGAATGGTTCTGGGTTCTTGCTAGGTCTTCTTTTGCTCCGGAGAAGCTTTTAGTCTCTGCCTCTGCCCCCCCTTAATTCCATTACTTGGCTGTAGTATATTTATTTTTAGAAACTGCAGGTAAGTAAAAAAGAATAAGAATTCCCTCAGATTTTGTCATCAAGAAGCCCATTATAGGCCCACAATCTCTAACCAATAATTTGGAAAGTTAAAATTTGGAGAACGGTAAGCTTTTGAAAAAACAGTTTGGAGGCAAAACTTAACCTCACCTCAACTTGTGTGAGGTCTTCAGGCAGCTCGTTTAGTGAGATGTTTGATTAGATCGTGCTGTTCCCAGTCTCCCTGAGGGTATCATGTAATACACATGGTAAGTGTTAGGTGAACATTCTCAACTCTGAACTAGAGAAGTTTTGAAACCCAGCTGGCCCCAGAGACGTTGGGAAGGGGTTGTAGGCCCGTGTCCACATTTTGGGGTGAACAAGTCCAGAATTAATGCAGACACACACACATTTACACGATACATAAATAGACACAGTCACACATAGAAATATATGCATGGTAGTATTTAATACATTATTCATTGTTACTACATATATGTTAAATATTTCAAATAAATAGAAAATACAGAGGCAAATATCTTTGTATTCACACCTTGGAATGAACTGTGAGCGTTCTGTTTGCTTATAACATGAATACCTGTTTGCATGTACAAGGTACAGGATACAGCTCTCTGCTGGGAAAAAAATGCAGATCTTATGTTGGCATTAACCTGATTTCTGTAAATGCATATTTAGAAAGCTGGAACTATGCATGAGGAGTCTAGCTAGAGGCAATTCTACTTCATTCTTTTAGCAACAGCAATTCCAAAAGATACTCTGTAAATAGTCACTCTAGCTTTTTACAGTATTCAAATATTAAAAGTTTACATTTTTGGGAATGGGCTTCTTTGGCACTTTAATAGACGGAATCATTTAAGAGCGACTTGAGTCATCACCTGACTATCCTTCAAAGTGACTAAGCTCTGAACATGTGTGTGCAGCGCAGTCCAGTCCAAACACTGGAAAGGAGAAAGGCATCACCCCATATGACCTCTGTGTCCCCTTCTAGTCATGAACTCTTGATGCAGTGTCATCCTCTTGATGTCTCTTGGAGACATCCCAACAGAATACAAATTGCTTTGGGTTTCTTAGGAAATAAACACCCATAGGTAGGTAAGGCTTTTGGTTCTCCCTGGTGGAATAGGATAAGGCTTACTGTATTCCATAAGAACAGTACATTAACACCATTTCTATAGTGTCTCTGTTTCCTTTGTGGTTTTTTTATTGGAAGAATATAAGCCAAGTAGTTAATAGTATTCTCTTCAGTTTGTTTTAACTTGACCTGCTCACTGGATATGTTGAGCTTTTACAGAAATATACTCCATTTACAATTTCTTTTTCCTTTAATTGCTGTTCTTAGTTTTAATATCTAAAGGTGGTTCTTTTTCTGAATACTGTCCATTGATTTCCAGCTGATCTACTTTTTTTTCAGGTTTCCTATTAATACATAATTGTGTCGTATTTTAGACTTCATTTTAAAATGACCCTTTTGTGAAATTTTCCACAATGATTGATACCATGTTCATTCTTTATCAGTCGATGATATAAATCAATAACAATTTCCTGACATTATTTGAAGATTCAGTGAAGGGTAAGAATTATAATACAATAGTAAAAGCTGCTGTAGTCTCTCTAAAGCTACAATGTCCTCAGCCTTCTTAATTTAGAACTGCACTGAATATTGTCATTCCAGACTGCTCTGGTCTGCAGCATCTCCTGAAGACCAGTTACCCTTTTATTTTATTCTAGCAATGCAGTATAGCCTAATCATTAATGGCTCAGGTTACATATTTTGCTTATTAGATATATGACCTTGAACCTTCTTCATCTCTGAAGCTTCTGCTTCTTTTGATTTAAATCAGGATGAAAGTAGCACATTTTCACAGAGTTAGAACAAATGAGTATGCTTGGTATGCAGTAAGTTTTAATGTTTGCAGTTGTTCTCATTATTGGTACCATCATTCAAAAATTACCGTATTCCTGTGTTTTATTATATTCCTACTTTCTCCATTTCCTCTTAGGTTTCTATTTTTTTTTTTTTTTTTTGTTCTCGTTACTCTTTTTTTTTTTTTTTTAAGCATATCATGGGGCATCTGGTTGGCTCAGTCATTAAGCGTCTGCCTTTGGCTCTGGTCCTGAGGATCAAGCCCCACCTCTGGCTCCCTGCTCCTCGGGAGGCCTGCTTCTCCCTATCTCACTCTCCCTGCTTGTGTTCCCTCTCTCACTCTCCCTGCTTGTGTTCCCTCTCTTCACTCTCCCTGCTTGTGTTCCCTCTCTCACTCTCCCTGTTTGTGTTCCCTCTCTAGCTATGTTTCTCTCTGTCAAATAAATAAATAAAAATCTTAAAAAAAAAACCCCACAAAACAAAAAAGATATCAAAGAAGCAAAATCTAAAAGTGCTAGTTGAGTATTTCTGTGGAAAGGCTTACCTTGGTTTTTCAAATATAAAAAGTAATCACTTGATTATAAGCGACATTTATAAGTTGTTTGGTTCCAGAGAGCAAAAACTAGACATGATTTTGCTATTTTAGGGAGTAATATAATATCACTGAATAAAACAAATATCAGCAACATCCTGAACAAAAGTTTTAGAAAGGAGAGACTTCTGCATATAACTTGGAATTTCAATTCTCAAATTTCTTTGAGAATCTTAAAAAAAATAAGGTTTTTCACTTCTCCTTCATTTGTGGTTGAAATACCCGTGGTTGAAACATTTCTTCTGCGTGAACTCTTTCTCACGTACTGATGATTAATTGGTCCTGTATTTCCTGAAGGAAAACTGCCTTTGGTCACAAATCAAAAGATCAGCTTAATTGAAACAAGTAATAAAAAACAAATAGCGATGATGATTTTGGAAACATTAGGTGATATTATTTACAGATACACATTTCTAAAGGAAGTGACCATTTTTCTTTTTAAATTTGGAAGATTTTAATTCATGGTAGAATTATAATTTTTCATTTTAGTGTTCTGAATGTAATTATAAAGAAGTAAGCAAGGTGTAGATGACCGAGTGTCATTTTTATTTGGCTTTGGAAGTAGTTTTATATTAACATTTTAGTATGAATATCTGAAAGTTTAGTGGTTCCCTTCACACAAAATGATATAACCATATTTTACATACCTGTTCCACAATTCTATTTTAAGTCCTGCAAGGGTCCTGCCTGCTCCATACACCTTTTTAGAGGTACAGAGAAGTGCCCCAAGCATTCTCCCCCCGACTTTAAAAAAAAAAAGTTGTACAGTGCTTCAAATATGGTGGTCGTTAAAGGCTTGTCTAATGAGTCTGAAGAATGAAGCATCTGTATTTTAATTGACTTCAGTCTATCATGATTTCTAGTAATGGGTAAAAGAAAAATCTTTTAAAATTGAAGCTATCCAAAATAGATTACTATAACTTAATGATGTCAAGCATAATATATTTTTCAGTTACAGTGTCTGTAGATACTTTAAAAGCTGTAGTTATTGTCTGCCTTATGTGTGAAGACCAAGTTCCTTAGTTGATTAAGACTCTACAGAAAAACAGTGCTAATAAGAATTTTAAAAATCATTAAAATTATATACATCTCATCATAAAGTATCCAAAATTGCAGATAAGGCAATAGTCTCTCTTGACCTCTTTTACCTCTTATTATAGTCTTTATCTTGAGGTTAGCATAGACATTAGTTCATTTTTACTTCTGGACCCCATTCTATTTATGTAACGTATATGTATGAACCGCTGTGTCTAGAAATCTCAACCATTGTGTTTTTAGCCTGAGCAGTATCCTATCATCATCTTTTTTTTTGTAATTTTTCACTTAAAACACATATTGAGGTTTTGTCTGTATTACCACATAGAGAAACTGTTTTTAACTGGCATCATCTGTATAACCATTTATTTTTTGATTGACATTTGAATTGTTTCCATTTATTTGCTATGAAAACCAACATTGAAGTAAGCCTTCCTGGACAGGTTTTCACATACATGGTGATCAGTGTCTCTCTAGCATAAGTGCTGAGAAGTGGGCATAATTTTTGTAGTCTGTGCTATTTTTTAGTTGTGTTAATCATCATATTGTACATCATTAGTTTTTTCATGTAGTGTTTGATGATTCATTGTTTGTGTATACCACCCAGTGCTCTATGCAATCTGTGCCCTCCTTAGTACTCATCACTGGGCTAATGCATCCTCTACCCCTCTGAAACTGTTTCCTGTAGTCTCTCATGGTTCGTCTCCCCCTCTGATTCCCCCTCCACTTCATTTTTCCCTTCATTCTCTAATGTCCTCCATGCTATTTTTCTTCTTAATACATAACATCAAATTGCCCTCCAACTAGGCTGCACTAATTCTTGCATCAGTTTGTTCCATCTATTACTATTAATTCATCTTTCTCTTAAAATTCTATACTCCTATGTATGGGAGGAAAACATTTTATGATTCCTGGGTGGGTCTGAAAATTAAAGCAGACTGAAGGAGAAAGCATACAAAATTATTTAGTGTAAGCCTTACATGACACTGGAGCCTTAATAAGGGCATAAAGACCAGTGAATAAAGAAACAGTTAATGCTAAGCCTTTTTAGGCAAGGTTTGATGAAGAGTAGACAGTGATGGAACCATATAGTGGGGCAAAGAGTATGAGCTAAGTGTAATCAGCTGGGAGAAACTTAGGCGAAGATTCGGATTCATCTGCTTGTGTGTGCTTTTGTCTTCTGCGATAAACGATGCCCCTTTCCTCCCGTTATGGAGAGGACACCTCTCACCTGAGGGAAGCTTAGATAGGCCATCCTGCACATGCCATTTCTTAAATTCCTCCAGCTTGAAATACTCATTATGCTAAGGTGCACCGTATTTTGGCGATAGCATATCTCAAAACCCATCATCCTATAGCACCCCTGGTGTTCTAGTCTATGTACTGCTAAAGCAAGCATTTCACCTAAAGTGTTCTATATTCACCGTGCACATCCAGGTCTCCTTGCTTATGTTGTAATGTCACCAGTTTCTCTAACAAAATCTGAGGTGGCTGTTATAACTGAGGAGCTATTATTAGGTAATGAGTTATTGATTGTTAGGTAATTCATCTTTTTACCAATTGTTTTTTTTTTTTTTTTCAAATTTTGTCTCACATTCTTGACAGAAATAACAAAGTGTTTTTCTTCGATTCTGGTAGTGTCTTATACATACCGCTTTGTATTGCTCTTGTGATGTAGTTAGCTATTAATGCATCGAACCAAGTAAATCGGAAGATGTTTGGGATCTGAGGACCTCTCTGATAAGATGGAGGTGCACCACCTCCTATGGGCTGGACTGGTGGGCCTGCTGCATGTCTTTAAGACTCTGGACAAAATCTCTCTCTCTCTCTCTCTCTCTCTCTCTTTTAAGATGGTAGATTAACAATATAATAATGTGATTAACAAGAAAGAAAACAAATTATATCAGTCATTCAGAGTGTAAAAGTAAATTACACTGAAGTAGATGCCTCTGAGTGCTTTTACTTATGAATATTATTAACCACTGTATATGATTATTGATTCTGTGCTTTACCTCACTAAGTAGGTTTCTGTATGTATACATAATATATATTAGGATTTAAATATTCCGATATGAAAATGAATCATTGCCTCCAGCAGACCCATTACAAATGAATTCACATCTCAATTAAATTGAGTTGTAAACCATACAGTGGATTACCCCAAAGAACTCGTTTTAAATGCATAGGACTCTTAATGGCTCCGATGGGAAGTCAACTCTTCAGGAGTGATGAATGTTTTAATTTTTAATTGAAATGATATTACCTAAGACATTAAGGTTACATAAGCTGCTGTCAAAGCCACTATGACTTAATAAATCTATAATTTGAACATTCTGGTCAAAACAGTTTTCTAAAATTAGATTGGAAGGTGGGACAGGTCCTAATGAGCTTCTCTACACAAAGCTATGTGATTGTAAGACATTTATGGTGGATTTTTAATAATCTGTTTTTCTATAATTATAGTTGATTTTGGAAGCTACTGTTTTATTGTCAAATGCTACTGTTGCTGTAGATGACATCAGTATATCCCAGGAATGTGAAATTTCCAATAAGTCACTTCCAGGTACCAGCATACTGAAGAAAGGTAAGTTTTTTCTTGTGGTCACTGAAATTTTAAACATTGAAATAATGATTTCCCCCTGATACCAACATTTAAAATACATTAGAGTCCTTCAGTACTATAGCCCACAAATAGCTAATACCAGGATGTGGATTCTGTCATATAGCCTTGAAAACTAAAACATATTTAAAAAAAAAAATATATATATATATGTACTATATTATAGCCCAGTTCTTAGAGACTGCCCGAGTAATATTCTATGATTGTAGCTAAAATTGTCATAGTTTTTTAGTTATAAATATTATGTAGGAATTTCCATTATTTTTCATGTTTTAAAAACACTTCTATAAAAATTTAACTCTAATTTTATTTGGCATGTCAAACGAATACATAATGAAATTCATGTTTCAGAATCACCAGAGAGTTCAAAAAACTTACTGTGTTTGGAAAAGTGACTTAAGGCCAGCCAGAAATTTAAATCTTGATCCTAAAATTCTCTGTTTAAATTCAGAACATTTGTTTTCAAGTAACAGATGGAGTTTGGCTAATTCTTTGACTAAATATTTTGTAGATCATTTCAATGAAGGGGCTGAGAGATTGTCCTAAGAATGAATCCCTGATGGTCAAATAGGCATATTTGGAAAGTCGAACCATTATGTAGGTTCTGAGAATGGATTGAAACAGTATGCACTGAGCCTGCAGTTACTTGTCACTTAAACTCATTGATGTTTCCTTTTGACCACTCCTACCCCAGAGTCTCTTAGTAAATAGACAACATTAAAGATTTTGCCTGAAAATGATCACATCTTATTTTTCTTTATATATATGAATATTTGCATTTAGAAACCAGGCACATTTTATATTCTGAAGTTATGTTTTATTAAATAACATATTAGTAAGTGGAAAAGTTGAATTCTTACATGAGCTAAACGCAGTAATTGAGGATAATATAGCAGAAACAATTCTGGGTTGGCACTACATTAAAGAACTTCTAATTAGTAGTCTTTTATTAAAGACCTCTTTCATTGGTGAGATTGTATAATTCTCTATTAACTTTATATTGTCCTCTGTATTCCCTTTATTCAGAATATGTGTTCTGAACTTAAACCTTTCTAAGCTCTGTGCATGTATGTTGTACTGATAGACATTGAGGAATGCAAAGAAGCAGATTTAATGATTGGGTTTTGGAGGGTTAACCAGCATTACCTTATTTCTGTTATTTAATTAAACATTTTTCTTCTCCTAATGAAATACTGCATCACCGGAATTGGAATAGCAGAAAATTGACATTGAAGAGAATGTAACTGGAGGCAAGAGTGTGTTTAAAAGTTTTAAATTATCACTAAAATTAACTGTAGCAGAAGTCTGTGAGAGTGCTTGATCTCACAGAGAATTCTCTTCAGAAATTAAATCATAATTCAATTTGCGTGTGCTTCAATCCGAATAACCATCTTAGTTGGTTAGAGCATAATTCTAATCAGACCAAGATTATATGAATTTTTCCTGAAAGGCCAATTATTGTACACAAAGAGGGAAACAAAAAAAACTTTGTTTTTGCAAATTTGTCCAGTAGGTCATTATAAGATCTCCTTTGTGGAATATAGTATTATCACCCAGCAGAAGTTTAGGATGGGACTGTAATAGGCATTAAAAAAAATAAGCCAAATCCCACTGGTAATGAATTATGTTTTATTTGTGGGGCAGAGTGGCCAGAGATTCACCTAGACCCTGTGTTTGAATTAAAGCCTTTGAAGGCTTTAATCAGCTTGCAAATGCCTATAAGATCTTCAGTGCAATCCTAGGGACTTAAGTATACATTTGAAGCACCACACACAGGATGAAAATAGAAAACTATACTATGTTTGGCCTTTTTATATAGCTTCTATGTCTCTAGCATATTTAAAACTAGAGTTCATAAAATAATTATGCATTCCATTTATTGGAGGAGAAGAGTATGTTTTATCCTCTCCATTTCTAATTTTGAAGGTGGATTTGTATCACATGAGGATACGGGCTATATTTCAACCAGCAAATTCTCTGATTTTCCATCTGACTGCCCAAACAGAGCAGATGAAGCCAATTGTGGTAAGCCAGTACTTTAATCACTTAGTCCCTTTAGTATGTTGACATTTGGCTAAGATTTATGTGTGCACTCTTTCCTCCCCGCCATTTATCTACAGGGGATACATTCTAAGACCCCCAGTGGTTGCCTGAAACCACAGATAGTACCAAAACCAATGTATGCTATGTTTTTTCCTATACATACCTATCTATGATAAAGCTTAATTTATAAGTTAGGAATGGTAAGAGATTAACAATGATAATAAAACAATTATAACAGTGTCCTGTGATAAAGGTATGTGAATGCAATCCTTTTCTCTCTCAAAATATCTTCTTGAACTGACCCTTCTTGTGGTGATTGATGATGTGAGTTGATAAAATGCCTGCTTGATTAGATGAAGTGAGATAAACAGTTAGTCATCATGACACAATGTTAGGCTACTATTGACCTTTTAAAAAATTAGCTTTAGTCTGTTAACATACAGTGTTATATTAATTTCAGGTGTACAATATAGTGATTCAACATTCACATATAACACCCAGTGCTTGTCAGGACAAGTCTGCTCCTTAATCCCGATCACCTATTTCACTATCACTGTTTGACGCTCTCCCACCTCATAACCATCAGTCTGTTTTCTGTAGTTGAGTCTGTTTCTTGGTTTGTATCTTTCTCTTTACCCTTTGTTCATTTGTTTTACTTCTCAAATTCCAAATATGAATGAAGTCATACATTATTTGTCTTTCTGTGGTTGAATTATTTTGCATAACATTATACTCTTTAGCTTCATCCATGTTACTGCAAATGGCAAGATTTCATTCCCTTTTTTGTGGCTGAATAATATTCTGTTGTATCTCTATACCACATATTCTTTATCTATTCCTCAGTTGATGTATACTTGGGCTGCTTCCATGGTTTGGCTATCGTAAATGATGCTGCTATAAATATAGGGGTACATGAATCTCTTTATATTACTATTTTTGTGTTCTTTGGTAAATACCCAGTAATGGGATTACTGGATCATAGGGTAGTTCTATTTTTAGCTTCCTGAAGAACTTTCATACTGTTTTCCACAGTGGTTGCACCAGTTTGCATTCCCCACAAACAGTGCAAGAGGGTTCTCCTTTCTCCACATTCTTGCCAACACTTGTTTTCTGTGCTTTTGATTTTTAGCTATTTTGACAGATGTGAGTGCTCTCTTGTGGTTTTGATTTTTCCGTCTCTGATGAGAGATGTTGAACATTTTTCATGTACCTGTTGACCATCTGGATGTTGTCTTTGGAGAAATGTCTGTTCTTGTCTTCTACCCATTTTTTAATTGGATTTCTTTTTTTTTCTTTTTTTTTTTTTTGGTGTTGAGTATAAGTTCTTATATAGTTTGGTTACTAACCCTTTATAAGATACATCATTTGCAAATATCTTCTCCCATTCAGTAGGTTACACTAAAAATAAGATACCAGGGAATCAACTTAACCAAACACGTGAAAGACCTGTACTCTGAAAACTCCAAAACATTGATGAAAGAAATTGAGGACAACAGAAAGAAATGGAAGGACATTCTATATTCATGGATTGGAAGAACAAATATTCTTGAAATGTCTCTAGTACCCAAAGCAATCTGTAGATTTGATATAATCCCTATAAAAATACCAACAGCATTTTTCACAGAACTAGAACAAAAGAATCCTAAAATTTATGTGGAACCACAAATGACCCCAAATAGTCAAAACAGTTTTTTTTTTTTTAAGATTTTATTTATTTATTTGTCAGAGAGATCATAACAAGCGGGCAGAGAGGCAGACAGAGAGAGAGGAGGAAGCAGGCTCCTTGCTGAGCAGAGAGCCCAACGAGGGCCTTGATCCCAGGACCCTGAGATCATGACCTGAGCCGAAGGCAGAGGCTTAACCCACTGAGCCACCCAGGTGCCCTCAAAACAGCTTTTTTAAATTTTTTTTTTTAAGTTTTTATTTATTTGACAGAGAGAAACACAGCCAGAGAGGGAACACAAGCATGGGGGAGTGAGAGAGGGAGAAGCAGGCTTCCCGCCGAGCAGGGAGCCTGATGCGGGACTTGATCCTGGGTCTCCGGGATCATGACCTGAGCTGAAGGCAGTCGCCCAACCAACTGAGCCACCCAGGCGCCCCAAAACAGTTTTTAAAAAGAAAGCAGAAGGTATTATAATTCTGGACTTCAATTTATATTCCAAAGCTATAGTAATCAAAACAGGATGGTACTGGCACAAAAATAGACACGTAGATCAATGGAACAGAATAGAAAACCCAGAAATAAACCAATGATTATATGGTCAATCTTCAATAAAAGAGTCAAGAATATCCAGTGGGAAAAACAGTTTCTTCAACAAAGGGGTTTCGGATAACTGGTCAGCTACATGCAAATGAATGAAACTGAACAACTTTCTGATACCATACACAAAAATTCAAAATGGATTAGAAACGTAAATGTGAGACCTGAAACAATAAAATCCCAGAAGAGAACACAAGTTCTCTGATGTCTCTGGCATCAGCCAAAACATTTTTCTAAATATGCCCACTGAAGCAAGGGAAATAAAAACAAAGTACTGGGACTACATGAAAATAAAAAGCTTTTGCACAGCAAAGGAAACAGTCAACAAAACTAAAAGGCAATCTACAATTGACCTTTTGCTCTTCCATCAGAGAAAGGATCATTTGCTTCCTGCAGTGCAGTTGACCTTGGGTAACTGAAACCACAGAGCGCGAAGCTGCAGACAAGAGGAGGGCTACTGTACATATTTGCTCTCTGAATGTAAAGGGCACCCTACTCAAGTGAATATTTAAGGAAGACAGAATGGAGACCTCTATAAATTAAAATGACTTGCAGTTGAAAGCAAACCAGATTAGCTTGAAACAGTAGCAAAAAAATGAAGACTCGTCTTTAACTTTCTGTTTTTTTTTTTTCTGTGTTAGAGTATAGAATTTGAAAGAAATGCAATATAGAACTCAAAAGACAAGATTATATTATAAACATTCCTTTATTCTTTGTGGATGTATAAGAATGCTTACTCTTGGGGCGCCTGGGTGGCTCAGTTGGTTAAGCAACTGCCTTTGGCTCAGGGCATGATCCCGGAGACCCGGGATCAAGCCCCACATCAGGCTCCCTGCTCTGTAGGAAGCCTGCTTCTCCCTCTCTCACTCCCCCGGCTTGTGTTCCCTCTCTGGCTATGTTTCTCTCTGTCAAGTAAATAAAATCTTTTAAAAAAAAAAAAGAATGCTTACTCTTTTTCTAAACAATTGCCATTCAAGTACAATTAATGGCAGAACACTATACAATGTTTAAGAATGTTCTTTCGATCTGTAGTGCACCAATAAATAAATTGGTCATAAATGTATAGATCTTAGCTAGATCTATATGTTTTTAAATTTTTACGGGTCTCCTTTAAGTTTTTCCTTTCTGAAGGCAGTGTATCCATTCTTTCTGCTTTACACTTATATGACTTTAGCGGTGCCTGGGTGGCTCAGTTGGCTGAGCAACTGCCTTTGGCTCAGGTCCTGATCTCTGGGTCCTGGAATCGAGCCCTTCATCAGGCTCCTTGCTCGCGAGGAGCCTGCTTCTCCTTCTTCCACTCTCCTTGCTTGTGTTCTCTCTCTCTGACAAATAATTAAAATCTGAAAGTTATACTACCATCCCTGAGAAATTATTAAAGAAGGAAAGGAAGGGGATAGTGTTGGTGGACAATCTTTTGCAAAATTATTTAACTCCTGTTGAAGACACTGAAGTCAGGCAAGAGGGAAGATTGTAAGAATCTCTCATTTTATTGATCACCCATACCTGAAATGATACTCAAGTAGTTTGACTCAAGACAGTATAGGGGCGTGGGCTTTTTTTTTTTTTTTTTAAGATTTTATTTATTTATTTGACCGAGATCACAAGTAGGCAGAGAGGCAGGCAGAGAGAGAGGAGAGAGAGAGAGGAGGAAGTAGGCTCCCTGCCAAGCAGAGAGCCCAATGTGGGCCTCGATCCCAGGACCCTGAGATCATGACCTGAGCTAAAGGCAGAGGCTTTAACCCATTGAGCCCTAGGCAACTTGGGACCTGGGCATTTTTATGAAGGTTGGTGGAGCATACAGTTGGAAAGTCTAAGCAATCCGTTCAAAACATAGATGAGGATGATGAGAATGACTCTTCACAAACGTATATTGAGCATCTATCCTATACCAAGAGATTCAGTGAAGAATAAAGTTTGGTGATTTCCCTCAAGAAGCTTAGTCCATTGGGTAAGAAATACTTTGTGTATAATACTGTTGCACTGTAACTACAATTAGAATAGAGGTGTAACCAAGGTGCTGTCACAACTCTAAGGATTGGAGAAGTGTGTTCTTTAGAAGGTAGATGATTTCTCAGCAGGAATTTCTTAAAATGTTCTGTTTTTTATTGTTAGAAGAATTATCTGGAGAAATTTCTGCTAGGGATTAACAGTTGTAAGCCTGTCTCTGAATACATTAAGACTGTTACCAAACGTACATGGGTCTAAGAACTTTATATGAACTTCGTAATCATCAAAACCAATCTAAGAGGTCAGTATTATTAGCTTAATTTTACAGACTTTCTTAACAGTTAGTGTCCGTTCAGGCGATGGAAACCACACTAGGGATTTGAACAAGGAAAATGTAATAAAAAGAAGTAATTTGAAAAAGTGGTTTCCTACCAACAAGAAAAAAAAAGAACAATAAAGAAAGGAATGGCAACTGCGGGGACCAGTTACTTCTTTTAGAGTGGAGACACACAGTCCAAGGAAGGAATCGGTTTGGATGAGGCACCCCGCTACGCATATCCCAACAATGAGGTTTAAACTTGACGGGAAAAAAACAAAAGCAAAAGCAAAAAAACTTTGTTGGAGAGGGTGTTACTGGGACCCACTGGAAGGTAGAAAAATTTGCTGCGCTGTTGTGAGCTAGATTTGGTTCATATCTGATAGGCCAAGGGAGGAATTATCCACCAGGATACCTGCAGAACTCACTGAAGGGAGACTGTAACTGGGTTGCTTCAAATTATTGGCAGTCACAGGGCAAAAGCAAAAACAAACAAGCAAACAAACAAAAAAACCCAGGTTTACTGGAAACCAAAAAGAGAAGCTTCCTGCTCACTGTGCTTTGTGATACCCAGTTTGTGCTGTCTACTAACAAAGCCAGACTTTGTATGAGGTATTCAAAAGGGAAATGTGGACAGAATCCGGCATGGCAAGGAAGGGTGGATTTGGAGCTAAGACCTGCATCCTTGCCTAGTGTCAGGTCCATAAATGGTGGAACCCCATGTTGAATCTAGGCTCTCAGCCTCCGTACCCCACATTCTTAGCACACATCATACAGCCCTTTCATCCTTTCAAAGTCATCATTAAATTGAGACTGAAGCCAAGATAAAGACTTTACTTCTAGAGACAGCATGCTCTTAAGTCCCTAGGTTGTCAAATGGTTATTTATCATTGGCATAGTAAATGCTATCTACAAGTCTAATGTTCTTTTTCCCCCTTCAGTTGTATTGAGAAATAATTGACATGCATCACTATGAAAGTTTAAGGTGTATCACATGAGGATTTGATTTTCATATATCATGAAATATTTACCATAGTGGGTTCAGCTAGCATCCATCTTCTCATTCAGATGCAATAAAAAGAAAGGAAAAAGAAAATACTTTCTTTGTTATAAGAGAGTTGAGGATTTACTTTGCTAATAACTTCCCTGTATATCCTACAGCAGTGTTTGCTGTGGTCATTGTGTTGTGCTTTACATCCCTAATACTTACTTATCTTAAAATTGGAAAGTTTGTGCCTTCTTCCAGTTCTCCTCCCATCCCCCTTTAGCCTTCACCTCTGGCAACCCACAAGTCTAATCTCTTTTTCTGAGTTTGTTTATATTAGATTCTACATATAACTGAGATTATTTAGTATTTGTATTTCTCTTCTGACTTGTTTCACTTAGCGTCATGTCTTCAAGGCCCATCCATGTTGTTGTAAATAGTAGGTTTTTTTGTTATGAATGAATATTCCATAATCTATAGGTATGTGCGTGTGTCCCTATGTATGGATACCACTACTTCTTTATCCATTAACTCATTGATAGACACCTAGGTCATTTCCATGTCTTAGCTATTATAAATACTACTCTGTTGAACTTGGGGGTACAGATATTTTTGTGTTAGTGTTTTTATTTCCTTCAAATATATTCTCAGAGGTGGAATTGTTGGATCATTTGGTACTCTTAATTTTTGTTTTTTAAGGATCCTCCATACTGTTTTCATTATTGGCTGCACCAATTTACATTCCTAGTAACAGTGCACAAGGATTCCCTTTTCTCCACGTCCATGCCAGTATTCTCATCTTTTGGTAGTAGCCCCTCTAACAGGTGTGAAGTGATACTGTGGCTTTAATTTGCATTTCCCTAATGACTAGAGATGTTGAACATCTTTCGTGTACTTGTTGGCCTTTTATATATCTTTTTTGGAGAAATGTCTATTCATATTCTTTGCCCACTTTTTAATTGGGTTACTTGTTTTTTACTGTTGAGCTTTATGAGTTCTTTACAGTTTGTATATTAACCCCTTAGGCAGTAAATGGTTTATAAATATTTTTTTCCCATTTTAAGGATGGTCTTTTCACTTTGTGGATGATTTCTTTTTTCTTTTCTTTTCTTTTTTTTTTTTTTGCCTTTGTTGGTTACATATTAGGTGTTATATCTAAAAAATAATCCCAAAGACCCATGTTAGGGAAAGTTAGTTCTATGTTTTATTTTTGGAGTTTCATGTCTCACACTTAAGTCTTAATCCCTTTTTGGTTAATTTTTATAAGTAGTGTAAAATATGGGTCCAGTTTCATTCTTTTATATGTGAATATTCAATTATCCCAGTATCATTTATTGAAGAGACTGTTTTTCTTCATGGAGTATTCTTGTCTTCCCTATTAATTATTAATTGACTGTGAATGTTTGGGTCTGTTTCTGGGTTTTCTGTTCTTTCCATTGGTCTCTTTGTTTTGGTACCTTACTGTTTTGGTGACCAGAGCTTTATAGTATGGCTTACAATCAGGAAATGTGATGTCTCCTGCTTTGTTCTTTTTTCTCAGGATTTCTTTGCCTTTTTGGTCTTTTTGTTGTTGTTGTTCCACGTGAGTTTTAGGAGTGTTTTTCCTATTTCTCTTAAAACAAAAATTGGAATCTTGATAGGGATTTCATTGATTCTATAGGTGGCTTTTGGTAGTATTGACATCGTAATGTTATTTTTTTCAGTGCACGTTTCATTTATTTGCATCTTGTTGGATTGCTTTCAACAATGCCTTGTAGATTTCAGAGTAGAGATCTTTTACCTTCTCCGCTAAACATATTTCTAAGTATTTTATTGTTTTTGATGTAATTGTAAAATGGTATAAGTTTCTTTATTTTTCAGAAAGTTTGTTGTTAGTGTGTAGAAACCCTATTGACTTTTGTATGTTGATTTTGTATCCTGCAGCTGAGTTTGCTGGTTAGCCTAGGGGCTTTTGGTTGAGTTTTTAGGATTTTTCTCTATATAAGAACATGTCCTCTGCAAATAGAGACCATGCATCCTCTTTTTTGAATTCTGACGGCTTTTAGTTCTTTTTCTTTACTGATTGAATAGGAGTAGTAAGAATGAGCACCTTATCTTGTTCTTGATCTTGGAGGAAAAGCTTTCAGCCTTTCACTATTGAGTGTGATGTTAGCTGGGGGCTTGTCATGTATGACCTTTATTATATTGAGACATGTTACTTCCATACCTTATTTGTTAACCGGTTTTTCATGAATGATTGTTAGATTTTGTCAGTTGCCTTTTCTCTATTAAGATGATCATAGGATTCTTTTCTTTCATTCTCTTAATATAATGTGTCGCGTTGATCCATTCCCATATTTTGAACCATCCTTTTGTTCCAGGGATAAAGCCCAGTTGATGATGGTGAATGATCCTTTCAATGGCTGCTGAATCTTTTGCTAGTATTTTGTTGAGAAGTTTTGTCTCTATATTCATCAGGATATTGGCCTGTAGTTTTCTTGTAGTAGTCTTTTCTCATTTTGTTATCAGGATAATGCTGGCCTCCTAAAATGAGTTTGGGAGTATTCCCCCATCATTGATTTTATAGAAGAATTTGAGAAGTATTGATGTTAATTCTTTTTTTTTAATTTTTGGTAAAATTTACCAGTGAAGCCTTCTGGTCTTGGACTTTTACTTTTTAGGGCATTTTTTTTTTTATTCAACAAATATTTATTGAACACTATTTATATGCCAGGAACAAGCATTGAACAAAATAACAAACTATTTGCCGTAATGTGATTAAATTTAAGAAGTGGAATGTACACAATAACAAAAGAAATGAGTAAAATGCTTATAGCGTAAAGAAAAATTAATCAGATAATGATAATGAGGACATGCCCATGTGGGAA
This sequence comes from Spilogale gracilis, assembly GCA_004023965.1. NCBI lineage: Eukaryota > Metazoa > Chordata > Mammalia > Carnivora > Mephitidae > Spilogale > Spilogale gracilis. Next base: position 43,178 of record PITA01002829.1, on the reverse strand, counting down.
GGGAGGTTGTAACTTGAAAAAATTATTTTAAAAGTTCCACTATAATTAACACACAGTGTTATATTAGTTTCAGGTATACAATATAGTGATTCAAGAGTTCTGTACAATGCTTAGTGCTCATCATGATGAATGTACTCTTAGTCCCCTTCACCCATTTCTTCCCATGATCTCACATACCTCCTCTCTGGCAACCATCAGTTTTTCTATATTTACAAGTCTGTTTTAGGTTTCTCTCTTTTTTCTTGTTTTGTTTTGTTTCTTAAATTCTACCTATGAGTGAAATCATATGGGATTTGTCTTTCTCTGACTTATTTAGTTTAGCACTGTACCCTCTGACATCCATCCATGTTGTTGGAAATGGCAAGATTTCATTCTTTTTTTTTTTTTAATGCCTGAGTAATTTTCCTGTGTGTGTGTGTACCACCTCTTCTTCATCCAGTCACCTATTGATGGACACTTGAACTGCTTCAATAATTGGGCTATTAAAAATAATGCTTCAGTAAACATAGGGGTGCATATATCTTTTCAAATTAGTGTTTTCATGTTCTTTGTGTAAATACTCAGTAGTGGAATTACTGGATCATATAGTACTTCTGTTTTTAACTTTTTGAGGAAATTCTACTGTTTTCCATAGTGGATGCACAAGTTTACATTCCCACCAACAGTGCACGAAGGTTCCTCTTTCTTCATGTCCTTGCCACTATCTGTTGTTGCCTGTGTTGTTAATTTTGGACATCCTGACCTAGTGAGGTGATAGCTTATTGTGGTTTTGATTTACGTTTTCCTGACGATGAGTGATGTTGAGCGTCTTTTCATATGTCTTTTGGCCATCTGGATGTCTTTGGAGAAATATTTGTTCATGTTTTTTGCCCATTTTTAAATTAGAATTTTTTTTGGTGTTGATTTGTGTAAATTCTGTATGTATTTTGGATACTAACCCCTTATCAAGTATGTCATTTGAAAATATCTTCTCCCATTCAGTAAGATGTCTTTTTGTTTTGTTGATAGTTACCTTTGCTGTGCAAAAGCTTCTTATTTTGGTGTAGACCCAATAATTTATTTTTGTTCTTATATATCTTGCCTTGGAAACATATCTAGAAAATTGTTTCTATGGCTGATGTCAGAGAAATGACTGCCTGTGTTCTCATCTAGGATTTTTATGGTTTCAAGTCTCCCAGTTAAGTCCTTAATCCATTTTGAGTTTACCTTTGTGTATGGCATAGGAAACTGGTACAGTTTCATTCATTAGCATGTAGCTATCCAGTTTTCCCAGAATCATTTGTTTAAGAGACTTTTTTCCCATTGCATATTCCTGCCTCCTTGGTTGTAGATTAATTGACCTTGTAACTGTGGGTTTATTTCTGGGCTTTCTTTTCTCTTGAATATGTGTTTTGTTTGTGCCAGTACCATAATATTTTGATTATTACAGCTTCGTAATATAACATGGAGTCTGCGATTGTGCTACTTCTGTTTTTGTTTTTCTTTTTTGAGATTGCTTTGGGTATTTGGAGTCTTTTGTGGGTCCATACACATTTTAGGATTACTTGGTCTATGAAAAATGCTCTTGGTATTTTGATAGAGATTTCATTAAATATATAGATTGCTTTGGGTAAGTATGGTTATTTTAACAGTATTTGCTCTCCTTTGGGGCGTTTTTGATTACTCATTCAGTCCTCTTACTAGTAAATGGTCTAGTCAGATTTTCTATTTTTTCCTGATTCATTTCTGGTAAGTTGTGTGTTTCAAATTTTTTTTTTTTCATTTCCTCTAGATTGTGCAGTTAATTAGTATATTGTTTATAGTAGCCATTTGTGATCTTTTATATTTCTATAGTACCACTTGTAAGGTGTTTTTTGCATTTATAATTTTATTGGTTTGTGTCTTTGCCTTTTTCCTTGTTAGTGTACCTAAGGGTTTGCCATTTTATTTATCTTTTCAAAGAACCAAGTCTTAGTTTGGCTGTTCTTTTCTGTTGTTTTTCTCTATTTCCTTTCCTCTAATTTTTATTTCTTCTACCTTTGGGCTCAGTTCTACTTTTTCTGGTTCCTTAAGGCATAGAGAGTTAGGTTACTTACTTAGGATCTTTTTTGCTATTTAATGTTAGAATTGCTTTTATTACTTTTCACAAGTACATTGTATTTTCATTGTTTGTCTCAAAAAAACCCCTTTTTTATTTCTCCTTTAACTTTTAATTTGATGAAATGGTTTTTAGAAGAGTGTTGTTTAATTTATATGTGCTCATGAATTTTCCATCTTGCCTGTTGGTGTTGATTTCTAGTTTCATGTCATTGTGGTCAGAAAAGATATTTGGTGTGATTTCAGTCTTCCTGAGTTTGCTAAGATTTGTTTTGTGGCATAGCATATGATCTGTCCTACAAAGTATTCTCTGTGTGCTTGAGAAAAATATCTGTTCTGCTGGTGTTGAAGAGAATGTTCTGTGTGTGTGTTAGGTCTGCTTGGTCTGTAGTGTTTTTCAGGTCTACTGTTTCCTGATTGGTTCTTTGGATGATCTGTCCATGGAATTACTGTTGATTTCTCCTTTTAGCTTTGCCGGTTTCTGCCTTATGTATTCAGGTGCTTCAGTGATGTGCACAAAATATTCATAATTGTTATTATGTAATTAAAGTATCGACCCCTTGGTCTGCCTAGGCGGCTCGGTTGGTTAAGCTCAGGGTCCTGGGATCGAGCCCTGTGTTGGGCTCCATCCTTGGAGTGGAGCCTACTTCTCCCCCGCTTCCCCACTTGTGCTCTCTCACTATCTCCGTCTCTCTTTCACTCAAATAAAATCTTAAAAATAAAGTAAATGAAAAAGTAAATAAAAAATAAAGACCCCTTTTATTATATAATAACCCTCTTTGTCTCTTTCATAATTTTAGAGTTTATCTGATATACATAAATTTGGTTACCATTTGCTTGAAATGTCTTTTTTCATCTCTTTACTCTCCGTCATTGTGCCCTTAAGGGTAAAGTGAATCCTTTTCAGGCCCTATAATGTTGGGTTTTGTTAATCCATTCAGGCATTTTGTGCATTTTAATTGGAGAGATCTGTTTGCAACTAAAGTAATTATTTATAGGTAAGGACTTACTATTGCCATTTTGTTCATTATTTTCTGGTTGTTTTGTGCATTTTTTATTTCTTATTTGAACCTACTTTTGTGTAGTGTGTGTCTTTTGGTATCAGTGTGCTTTGATATCCTATCAGGTTTTATGTTAATTACTACAGGATTTTCTTAGTAATTACAATCAGGCTTCCATAAAATATTTTAAACTTAAAACATCTCATTTTTAACTGATAACAACTTCAGTAAGATTTGTAAACTTAATACATTTACTTACTTTCCTCCTTTTTTTGCTTATTGCTGATACAGTATGCATATTTTTATATTGTGTAATTAATAACAGATTATTATAGCTATGGCCATTTTTACTACATTTGAAAACTTAAGCTAGAATTTTAAGTGAGTTTACCATCACTATTACCATATTGCAGAATCTATGATTCTATGTTTACCATTACTAGTAAGATTTTTGCTTTTTATGATGATAATTAGAGAACGTCCTTTAGCATTTCTTATAAGGTAGGTATAGTGGTAATGAACTCCCTCAGCTTTTGTTTGTTTAGGAAAGTCTGTTCCCTGCTTTGTTTCTGAAGGACAATTTAGCCAGTATAGAATTTTTGGTTGACCATTATTTTCTTGCAATGTTTTGGTATGTCATCCCATTCTCTCCTTGTCCTGAAATTTTTTTTTTTTTTTTTTTGAGAAATGTGCTGATAATCTTATAGGTATTCCTTGTATGTAACTTCTCTCTTAAAATTCTCTTTGACTTTTGACAATTTAATTATAATGTGTCTCAATATAGCCCTATTCAGGTTCAACCTATTTGGGGTCCTCTGAGCCTCATGAATCTGAATGTCCATTTCTTTCCCTAGATTAGGGGATATTTAAGCCGTTATTGCTATCTCTTTCTTGTTTCCTTCTGGAATTCCTAGAATGCAAATATTGTTCCTTTTCATTGTGTTCCATTAATTCCCATAGGATTTTTTTTACTTTTTCTCATCCTTTTTTCATTTTGCTCCTCTAGATAATTTTCAGTGTCGTCTTTCTCAGAAACTGACTCTCTCTTTTGCATGGTTGAGTCTACTTTTGACATTTTCTGGTGAATTCTTCAGTTTAGTTCTTTTACTTTTCAACTCTAAGGAATATATATATATATATATGTATGTATATATATATATATATATGTATATATTTATTTGATGGTTGCCTTTTCAAAGTTCTCATTTTATTATGTATTGTTTTCCTAATTTCATTTAGTTGTGTGTGTGTGTGTGTGTGTGTGTGTGTTTTGTAGTTCACTACCTTCCTTAAGGGGATTGTTTTGAATTCTTTCTAACAGTTCCTAGATCTCCATTTGTTAAGGTTTAGTTGTTGGAAATTTATTAGTTTACTTTGGTTGTGTCCTAATTATCCAAGTTTTCATGATCTTTGATTCCTCATGTTGATATCTTTGCATTTAAGTAATTGGGCTCCATTTCCAGACTCTGCTGAGTGACAGAGACACTTCTTCACGATTCAGTCAATTGCAGTTTCTGGGCATGTGCTGGTAGTATTTCTGGGCAAACGGGGCCTGCTATTGTGGTCTTTTCTTGGGTGAGGCAACTGTTTAAGCTTTAAGATCAGGGATGGGAGGTGTTCCATTGTCTGGGAGCAGTTGGATAGGACAGCTGGCTTGGTTCCCTGCCTAAGAGAGGCTGTAGGATGGGAATCACACTATTTTTTTTTTTTTTTTTTTTGCTTTGGTTAGGTTCTCTGGTTGGATAGGCTGTTGGCTGCATTCAGCAATGAGCAGGATTATGAATAAGATTCCCTGTCTGGGTGCAGTGGGAGAATCAGTGAAAGCTGGTAAAGTTCTTTGTTGTCTCAACTCAGGTTGACCCATACCTCAAGTTCCTGGCCAAACAGGGCCACTATCTTTGCAAACTTAAGCTCTTCCTGCTTCTCAGCTTGATTGTTGTTGGGGTCACATACCTTTCAGGAGTTTTGTCCAGTCCTTTTTGTCAGATGGAGCTGGAAGACACTCTCCACAGTGGAGGGAAGGGCTTAGGCAAACTTGGCTCTATGGTCAACAGTATTCATTTGAAGATCTGAATAAATAAGATCTGTATATGCCAAGTTCTTTGGTCAGAGTATATACCTATCTTGGTTCTCATAATGAGCAAAGCCACTGGTTGTTATTATTACTTTATTACTTGGGCACTGCAGGTATGACCTTGGTCTGCCGAGGTTGTGTGCTGGTTGTTGCAAGCCTCTCCCTACTTCTTTGTCACAGTCAGATTCCCAGTGGTTAAAGCTCATTGTTTTCCTACAGTCCCTGTTCGAGTGTGAGATCAGAGTCGGGGCTCCCAAAGAGCACCTACAGTGCTGAGTTGGAGCCCTGGTTATTCCCCTTGGACTCTCTTTTCTTCCTACTGGAAGAAATGGAGGCTCACGGGAGACCTCAGGTCAGCACTGTGCTGGCCTGGGGTTGGAGGGGGGCAATGATGTCAGTGTGTAGCCACTTCTCTTCCTATGTAGTTTGTCTTGGTCTCTGAGGTACAAGGGTTACTTCAGCCTCACCCCTGTGTTCTAGGAGTCTCTTAATGATGTCTTGTTCTGGAATAGTTGTTAGTTGTTCTTCTTGAGAGGGGACTGAAGTCAGGAATAAGCTATGCTGCCTTCTTGGTGGTGTCATTCCTCATGGTCTTTTTTTTTTTTAATAAAAATAATATCATTTCCCTTTAATAATTATTTGCTTAATCACATTACATTTCATAAGACAGTTTTATAGGCATGAAAAGAGGATAGGAGACCACAATTTGGCAATGGACCCATGATCATAGTGAACTGAGTTAAAAAAAAAAAATAAATGAGCTCCAGATTTCTAGAGTCTTTATTTTTATTCTTTGCCTGCTTTTTTTTTTTTTTGGCAGAGTTAATTTTATACTGTGAATCTGTTTTATTGATAGAAATTCTTTTTCTTTACCTCATTTTTATGAATCTGTGCATTAAAAATTCTGGCATTGAGATGAGGTAAAGACATTAAAAAGTTCATTGGAGTAAGAGTAGGGGTCCTTGTCGTTTTTGCAGCAAAGGGAGAGAAGCCTGTGGATTTTAGGCTGAGAGTCTGGCTGTGGACTGACTGGCATATCAGTTTCCCCACAGAGAACCTTAATTACTGGACAAAACAGAGGAGTTTCCTGTGAGGAGAAAAACACAATATCACCCTCAGGATTTCTGTTTATGAGTATTGGTATTCTAGAGTTTCAGCTATTTAATATTTTTAATGCAGTTTATTCTAATTTTCTCATTTTTCATAAGCATCCCTAATGCAATTTGATTTCTTTTTCTTTTAGATGAGACTGTTACTTACCCTCAAAGAATTATTAACTTAGCATGGACTTAGGTTTTTTTTTTTGTGCCTCTGAAATATCTGCAGGCGTTTTAGAAAGAAAATAGGAAATATATGCTCTTTTTTTTTTTAAAGATTTTTTATTTATTTGACAGAGAGAAACACAGCCAGAGAGGGAACACAAGCAGGGGGAATGAGAGAGGGAGAAGCAGGCTTCCTGCCGAGCAAGGAGCCCGATGTGGGACTCGATCCCAGGTCTCCAGGATCATGACCTGAGCCCAAGGCAGTTTCTTAACCAACTGAGCCACCTAGGAGCCCCTGAAATATATGTTTTAACACAGTTTGGCAAGGGAAAAGTTAAATTTTTTTTTCAAAAAGTGGGGATGTTAAAAGTAGAGGTTATAGCATCTGTAGATTATTGAGAATCTTGGAATATTTAATTGAATATTTCTTTATTTATAATGTAAAACTACAACTACTTGAATTGACCTAAGTATATTTTATAAACCCTATCTTCCTGCCATCCTGCCCTCCCCTTTATCCCCCCAAGGTTTATTATGTTAAAAAATGGTCATACCAGCAAAGTAGAGGTGTTTTTTTAATTTCTCTGTACTTGAAGTGCACTTTGAAATTTGCTCTCATGGTCATGAAGATACTGTTCAGAAGTTTCTATTTTTGTGAACAAATATTAGCTTTCTCAAAGAGTAAAGTAAGGAATATTACTTTACACTGAGCTTGGTTTAATTACAAAAAATAACTTATATACTGGAAAATGAAGATTTCATGGGTCAAATAGCATCAGTGGTACCTTTTCTCAGGACCATGTTGTATAAACAGGACATGCATAAATTATTTTGTTCTAGTCTACATTATGTAATGTGGATGAGAAAGCCAAAGTCTTCATAAACAACTCTGTACATATTAATATTCTCAATATTTTTGAGCACTATAATTTATTTCTGCCTGCAAACTCTTGAGTCTTGTGCTTTTTTTAAAAAAAATCAAACTATTTCTCATTTTCTACTTTATCTTTTCATGGGAAAAATCACATAATACAATATGTAGTATTTGAATTCAGTAATGGCTAAGCAAAGATAGGTGAAGCAATATAGGTAAAAGGAGTGATTTATTATTTTTATGATTTACATTTTCAAAGTTAAATACTAGTTTTATATTTTCTTCAAACTATATCTGCTAAATTTAGGAATGTTGGCTGGCATTTCACAGCTGAGATATAAGATAGAACCTGAAGGAGTGTATGTGTTGGTGCTTTGGAAGCCACCTCTAAGGAGGAACTGTATTCATATTTTCACAGTTCCTTACCCTCCCATAGTAATTGTTGTATTCTGCATTGAGACTTAGGGATTTCCTTCATCCAATATATGCACTGTGAAGAAGTTGAATTACCTATAGCCTTGCGTCTTTGCTGTGTATTTTGTGTGTGTGTGTGTGTGTGTGTGTGTGTGTGTGTGTGTGTGTGTGTATCTTGGTCTTCTATTTAGGGCTGTGCTTTTTCTGCATACGTTCTGAAAAAGCTTCAATAAGGTATTTTTTTGTAATATCTGACATATTTAAACTTAATTATACAATTAAAGTCTTCCTAAAATGTCCCTTTCTGTATAACTACAAATTGCTTTTATGTTTTAATGGAAGATGGGTAATGAAGCTACTATTTTCTCTTTTCCAACTTATGCTATTTTCTATAGGCCTAACTACCAAATAAACCTAAATTTGCTAATTATTGAGCATCTTATTTTTTTACTAAGTGCATATTAGTAAATAAGTCCTTGTAGAAAAAAGGTTTCTTAGTTATTTTCTTACTAAACTGGATTTTTATTGTCTTCTTCATATAGTCCTCACATTACAGTCAGATACTGTTTTACAGTCAACAAGTACAGTTCCCTTGACAGAAGTGATTGTAAAAGACTGGAATGAGGAGTCATTGAGGTAAAAGGTTCATCATCACTGTGACATAAAACCGAGAAGTAGAGAAAAAGTCCATTCTTTCTCATTTATGGAGCCATTGATCACCTAGGATGAAAAAATATATTTTTGTAGATCAGTAAAATCTGGCAAATAACCCATAATGTTTTCAACAGTCTTTGCTTCAGATAATTATGTTGCTAGATTAGAGAACAGTAGAGATAAAATAATAAAGTAGATAATAAAGAATTGAGACAAAAAAGGAAAGGATTTTTCTCAGTTGAAAATTCTATTTGAGAATAAGATCTGTATTTAATAAGAAAGTATTTTTCTATGATTAGTTAAGATTAAATTTCAATAAATTATATTATTAAGGCTGTCTGTAGAGACAGTTTTTTTTCTATGTCATTACTTTGAGCTCCTTTGGATTTTATTCTTCTGCAAGATCGTTGTTCTTCACTCTCAAAATTATAAATTAGAACTATAAGTGGCATTTTTTTTGCTTGTATGTTAGAACTTCCTGAGTCTTTTTCTTTTCTCCTGTAAGTACTGCTTTTGTCCATTTTGTTTCTGTTTTCATATTAGCAATGTGTGTGATGAGAAGTATAAGAAGAGATAATGATCCTCCCTACTCAACACCAATTTTCTTAGCAGCCTGTGCCTTTCTTACTTGCAGAGCTTTACCATGTAGATAGTGAAACTCACATTTCCTTCCAGTGTTGATATAGATCTCTCTGCTTGGGATAAAGATTTAAAGATACCTGAAATCTGTACCTTGGGTGTAGATTTAAAGATGCTTAAAGACACCATATGGTAACATAAATATCAGCAGACTTACTTTGTACCTGACATAATTTAAAGTGTACTTATGTGTATTAACTAATTTACAGTGAAGAAAAGTAAGGCATAAAAAGAATTAATGTCATGGCTTTTTTTTACACAGTTACTTCCGTGTAGAGGTGGGAGTATGAAATGGATCTTAGGGTTGATTTTCATTTTACTATGTCTTCCAGGGCAAGTAAATTTGTAAAGTTCTCCAACAGTGTAAACGTCTTCACACCCATGGACAGTTAAAAGGAAGCCTTTTCAGTAGGCTAGTATTTCTTAATTTCCAGTGACTGTATTTCTGGGGTGTTTGAGCATTTCCATCATTTTGGTTGGTTTGTATGGAAATAGAAATACCAATCAACAAATAGAACAAATAGAAAGGAGAGTTCTTTCTTTAGGGAAAAAATCTAGTGAGAGAATCTAAACACATGTACATAAAAGAAGCCATAATAATCTATTATCCATCCAGTATAGTGTTAATAAGCGCTGTTTAATACCTGGTAAAAGAAAGTGTGCAGAGAATGCAAAGATGTCAGTGTGTTTGCCTGCTGTGGAGTAGGTTACAGTTTAGATGAGAGGATTAAAAAATTCACAAAATCGTAGTGAATAGAAAAAGTGGTTTTTGCTTCATTGACAATAAAGGATGGTCTAGATTGGCCTCCTTAGGAGTCTAAGCTAAGAAGCACAGGAGGGGCATGAATGAAAACTTTGGGAATGAAGACATTTCTTGACTTCATTTGGAAATTCCATATAGCTCACAGGAACTTGGCTGGAAACACTGTTTTCAGTTGCAGAAATGAGTTGTTACTAAAAGTGAGAGTGAGGCAGGTTGGCTAGAGAGCGTCTACCTGGGGAGATAATTGTATATCACTGTGATAAAGGAGTGGGTACTTGAGGAGGGTGCTTGGAGGGATGGGATAATAGTGTTATATAACCCTTGTCCTTAGGGTCACTTCATTCATTCATTAAATATTTATCTGTACTTGACTCTAGAGCTGTTTACAGAGTGAGCAAGACATATATGGTTCCTGTCTTCATGGAGTTTATAGTCTAGCGGGGAGAACTGCTTACACCCATACACACAGAATTCCAGTCTTGATGAGCCCACAGAGTGGGCTGTGAAAGTTATAGACTGGCTCTCTGATTAGCAGTAGTGTGGAGACAGCAGGATTTAAAAATGCATTAAACTATTTAAAAATTTTTTTTGAAGATTTTTTTTAGAGCATTGTTAGGATGACAGCAAAATTGAGAGGGAAGGTATAGAGATTTCCCATACAGCCCCTGTCCTGACACATGCATAACTTCCCTATTACCAACATCCCTAACCAGAGTGGGGTATTTGTTAACAACTGATGGACCTACTTTGACACCTCATGATCATCCAAAGTCCATGGTGTACCTCAGGGTTCACTGTTGATGTTGTACATCGCATAGCTTTGGACAAATGTGCAACAACGTGTAGCCATCATTATGGTATTGTATAGAGTATTTTCACTGCCCTAAAAATCCTCTGTGCTCTGACTAGTTATCCTCCCTTGCCCACAACTATTGTCAACCACTGACTGATCTTTTCACTATCTACATAGTCTTGCTTTTTCTAGAAATCATATAGTTGGAATCATATAGTAGGTAGCATTTCAGATTTTTTTTCACTTAGTAATATGCATTTAAGCTTCATGTTTTTTCATGGCTCATAAGTTCATTACTTTTTGGTGTTGAATAATAATACATTTTTCAGTATTCCATATGAATAAAGCTGCTATACTCATCCATGTCTAGTTTTTGTATGGATATAAGCTTTTAATTCTTTTGAGTAAGTTCCAAGGAGGATCACTGCTGGATCATATTATTAGTATGTATTTCATTTTATAAAAAACTGCCAAAATGTCTTCCAAAATGCCTGTACCACTTTGTATTCTCACCATGAGAGAGTTCTTTACCATCATTTGGTGTTGTCAATGTTCTGATTTTTAGCCATTCTAAGAGATGTTTAGTTGTATCTTGCTTTAATTTTCATTTTCTTGATGACATACTTACTATTCTTTCATATGATTAATTGCCATGTGTGTATCTTTTTTGGTGAAATGTCTCTTCAAGTCTTTGGCCCATTTTTTAGCCAGGTAGTTTGTTTTTATATATTTTGAATAACAGTTCTTTATTAGATAGGTTTGTAAATATTTCCTCCCAGTCTGTGCTTTGTCTTCTTATTCTCCTGACATTGTCTTTTGCAGAGCAGAAAATTTTAATTTTAATGAAGTATAGTGTATCAGTTATTTCTTCCAGGGATTGTGTTTTGTTGTTGTATCAAAAATTAATTGCCCTAGGTCACCTACATTTTCTCCTACATTATCATCTAGAAGTTTCACAGTTTTGCATTTTATATTTAGAACTCTGATCTATTTTGAGTTTATATTTGTGAATAGGAGGGTGTGAGGTCGTAACACAGGGTGTGAGGTCTGTCTGGACGTAATTTTTTTGCATTGCTATCCAGTTGTTCATTATTGTTTGTTGAAAATACTCTCTTTTTTGTTATGTTGTCTAGTCCTTTGTCAAGATCCATTGACTATATAAGTCTCATTAACTTTTAAAAGGATGGTGATAGAATGAATTTGAATAGCTAAGTGAACCTAAATGGGGGGTTCAGGACAGAAGAAATGGACTGTAGTAAGGCATTAAAAAGAGTGAGGAGGAAAATAATCTTTATTTATCAAAGAAACTGTGATAATAGAGGTAGTTTGAGCCTTAGCAAGAGAAACACAGAATTGTTGAATATTAGCTTAACCATAGTAAGGATTATTGTACTAAAAAAATAGGAAAGCCATTTAAGGATTTTTATACAGTTGCATGATCAAGTTTGAATTTTAGAGGTTTTTAAATGTTTGTATGTTGGCTGGAGTGTGTAGAGTGAATTGAAGGGGAAAGTATGGAAGTAATGGTTTCAGTTGGGAGGCTTTAAGAGGAAAGGTAAGAGATTAGTACGAACTGAAGTGGCATATAGAGATAGGTCATAATAAAAGTTTAGTAAGTAGAATAAAGAAATACTTGGCTGAGGTTTGGGAGAAAGGGAAAAAGGGATCTTTTAAGTAGTACTCCTTAGTTTTTATCTTGACTTACAGAGTCAGGGAAGGGGAGTAGGAAGGAGGGAGGAGATCATTAGATCATTATTTTCTGGGTGGGTTTTTTTTTTTTTCCCTTCAGTTTCACGCTAATAAGGGAATAGTGCATTAGAGAAACGATTTTTGGATTTATTGACATAAATAAAACAGTACTGTGCCGGATTTACCAGAATGGGAGTGTAGAGTGAGATCCAGTGTTTTTACCTAAAATTTTGGCATGTTGGCACTGCTTAAAGTTTTCCATTCTAGCTGAGGTATGAAAGATGAAGTCTCCTTTCTTCAAAGGAGAGAGGTTATTAAGTGTAAATATAAATAAGGAAGTATAAAGGGTGAAATATCAAATCCTGGGGGGAACTCAAAATTAAGGAAATGTGGGGACAGATAAACCTTTGGAAAAAAATTAAAAAATTAAGAATGGATGGACTATTAAGTAGGATTGTTTTAGGGTACCAACTAAATAGGTTTAACTCTTTAATAGAACCAAGAATCTGGGTGAAATGAGAAGGGAAAATTTCATATTGGGGAAAGGAGGGTCACTAGTGCTCATATCTTGTGTGTATTGAGTGCCTGCTGTATGCTGTGCATGATCTGAGATCCCACAGTAAGCAAACAGGCAGACATCCCTTTGCTCTTGGACCTTGCTTCCTAATTGGAGAGAGACTGAACCTATAATAAATGATTAGATTTCATATTTTTGAAGGACATCTATGCCAAAGAAAAAAAGGCAGGATAAGGGTAATGGGGAAATTATGTGGTTGGCAGAGGGCTTTGTGCGTTTAAATACGGTGGCCATAGCAGGTCTCAATGCTGAAGTGATTTAAAGCAAAGACTTGAAAAGGTCAGAAAATAAGCCCTGAGGACATTTTAGGTAAAAGTGTTCCAGACATACGGAAGGAATTGAAACAGGAACATAGTTGGTGAATTTGAACAATAGCAAGGGGGCCACTGGGACTGGAGGGGAGAGAAGAGAGAAAAAAATAGAGATGAGGTGAAAGGAATAAGGCAGCCCATCCAGAGCTGTGGTCCTCAGTCTTGGCTGCTTTTGAGAACCCAGCTGGAGAGCTTCTAAAACTCTGGATGCCATGACCAGTTAAGTTACAGTCACTGGGAGGTGGAACCCAGACCCCCTCACGTGATTTTGACATGCAACCAAGGTTCACAGTCATTCCGCTAGGACTTTATGAGTCCTTGTAAGGGGGCGCTGGCTTTTAAATAGGTGTGAGAGGGAGTTACTGGAACGTTTTGAACAGAGGACTTACAGGATTTGACTTAGCAGGATTACCATGCTTGCTGTGGGGAAATAGACAGGAGGGCATTAATGGGTGTCAGAGAGCACCAGTAAAGTGCCTGTAACAAAGTTGGGTTTACTTAACTTGGTGAATAAGGAAAACGGCTTACCTTGGGGGATCTGTGCGGCATCAGCAAGAAAGTGTTAGGAGGAACTTGTTAACAGCATTTGGACTTTTGTTGGGGGATTTGCAGGCGGATGCAAGGAACCTGGAATTCTATGGATTGGGTGTTTACAAGATTGTATAGCTAAATAATTTTTATTTGGAAAGTGAGAGAAATGGAACTAATATTATAATTGTTAAAGATGCAATAGTTAACTCATGTTATCCAGGATATTCACACAAATTTTTAGTTTACACAGTGATCTTTTTTTTTTTTTTTTAAGAATCATATTATTTGGGAGAGTACTCAGGGGTGCCTGTGTATGTGTGTGTGAGTGGGAGGAGGAGCAGAGGGAAAGAATCTTCAAGTGGACTCCCCACTGAGTGTGGATCCCAGTGTGGGGCTGGATCCCAAAAGCCATGAGATTACAACCTGAGCTGAAACTGAGAGTCAGATGCTCAACTCACTGAGCCACCCAGGCACTCCTGCACAGTGATCCTTTTGCCTGTGCTCAAATATGATTATAGACTGTTTTTTCTCAGTAGACACAATGTCCTTGAGGTTCATGCTATGTGAAAATGTTTATATTCAACAAAAGAGTTTATGGTATGTGAAAATCTTTACATTCCACAAAAGAGCACTGCAGCCCTGCCATTACTGCCAGGCCAGCTTCTGGCAGCACTAAGGTCTCCCTGACAGGGCCAGGAAAGCTGCCCCCTAATGACTAGCAAGGGCAAGATTAGAAGCAGAAGACCGATTAGGAGGGTATTCTAAAATCGAGGGAAGAAATGATGGTAACTTGAACCAGCATGATGCGTGGGTGGGGGTGGGGGGTGGGAAATGGGAAGATTCTGGATGAATTCTGAAATAGGAAGAGGAAAAGGGACTTGTTGATTGGATATGGGGAAAGAGAAAAAGAGTGGATGAGAGTCCAAGGTCTTTGCCTGTAGAAACCCGAAGGGTGGTGGTGCCATTTCTGACCTGGGAAAACTACAAGAAGAACATGTTTGAAGGAAAGGCTCATTAGCTCACTCCTGAGTATACAGTATTTGAGACGCTAATTAGATATTCAGATATATATGTCTAATAGAGAATTAGATATATAAATCCGTAGTTCAAGAAGAGGTTCATGCTGGTGGTACACATTTGTGAGACATCAGCATACTGACACCATTTAAATCCTGAGACTAGAAGAGTTCTCTGAAGTAGTGAAGATAAAAGATCTACGATCAAGAATAAAAGAAAGGACCAGCAGAGAAGATTAAGAAAGGAGTAACTAGCAAAGAAGGAGGGAAATTCAGAGATTTTCCTGTCTTGGAAGGCAAGTACTCAGTATTTCAAGACATGGTTAACTGCCGCATATTGCTGATAGATCAAAATGAGGACTGAGAATTGGCTTCGGATGTAACATGAGGTCATTGTGGATCTTGATAAGAGGAGTAAAGCTTGAATTGGAGGGAGCTCAAGAAAAAATTGGAAAGATAATAACTCTCATCATCTTCTCTTTTGAGAAGTGAGTTGGTGGCTATTCTATGAAATGGAGTCAGGAGAGTTCAACATCACGTTTCTGTAGGCTTGTGGACAAAGAATAGAGAGGGATAGTGTGTGATGGAAGAGAGGGGAGCATTTTCTGGAGAGATGAAGTTGAATTTCCAAGAGAGGATGTGATCTAGTGCATAAGCAGGGAATGGCCTCAGCTAGGAACCCAGACAGTTGTAACAGAGGGCAAGTTGGACTGTAATAGAGGTATACCCTGCCAAGGTAGGAAGGTGTGGTTGTGATCATTGTGGAAATTTTGCTTTAGAAACTGGGAATAATGAGGAAATAGAAGATTCGTGGGTGATATGAAAGACTCTGAAAGTGGGAGGTGGGAAAAAAAGCACATTTTTCTTTTTTCACTCACTAGATTAATGACTCCCAGCTTGAAATACTATACCTTTAGGTTCCTTCAGGAAAGGAGTCAGTAGGCTACTGCAAATATTTCAGATTGTGTCTTTTTTCTTATTATTTTTTCCCAGTTTTAATGAGAGATAGTTGGCATACATCACATATGAAGTTTAAGGTACATAGTGTTTTCCTTTCTCTAGTTTAATTGTAAGAATGAAATATATTAAGTATGTATTTTTTGACTGTTTATGTCATCGGTAAGTCTTCCTGTCAATGGTAGGCTATTACGTTTTTAGAGAGTCAATATTTATATGCAGATTTCCAACTGCATGGGGGATCAGCCCCTCTAACCCCCACATTGTTCAGGGTCTGCACCTCTGACCCCCACAACTTCTCTATCTATTCATCCATCATTGGACACTTAAGTTGTTTCCCTGTTTTGACTATTATAAATACTGCTATGAATAGGGAGGTTCATTTATCTTTTCTAGTTGTGTTTTCAGTGCCTTTGGATATATTCCCAGAAATGGATTATATCTAGTTCTATTTTTAATTCTTTGAGGAACCTTCATTCTGTTTTTCATAGTGGCTGTACCAGTTTACAATCCTCCCAGCAGTGCCCAAAGGTTCTCTTTCCTCTACATCCATGCCAGCATTTATTACCTTTTTTCTTTTTCATGATGGCCATTCTAACACATCTGAGGTGGTAATTCATTGTAGTTTTAATTTGCATTTCCCTAGTGACTGGAGGTGTTGAACATCTTTTCATGTACCTGTTGCCCATCTGTACATCTTTTTTTGAGAAATGGTTTTTAGATTATTTGCTCATTTTTAAATTGGGTGGTTTTTCTGTCATTGAATTTATGTGGTTTGGATATTAACCTTTAATCAGATACATGATTTGTAAATATTTTTTCCCATTCTGAAGGTTGTCTTTTCACTTTGTTGATGGTTTCCTCAGGTGTGCAGAAGCTTTTTAGTTTGATGTAGTCCTGTTTGTTTAGTTTTCATTTTTTGCTTATGCTTTAGGTATGATTTCTAAAATGTTATTACCAAGACTAGGGTCAAAGAGCTTTTTTCCTGTGTTTCTCTTCTAGGAGTTTCATGGTTTTAGGTCTCAGAGTTAAGCCTTCATTTAATTTTCAGTTAAATTTTATGAGTGGTATGAGATACAGGTCCAGTTTCATTTTTTTATCCAACTGCTCCAGCATCATCTGTTGAAGAGAGTTCTTCATTGAGCATTGTTGGCTCCCTTGTCAAATATTAGTTGACCATATATGCTTGGGTTTGGGATACCTTTCCATTTATTTGCATCTTCTTCAATTGCTTTCATCATTGTCTTGCAGTTGTTAGAGATCTTTTACTTCCTTAAATTTATTTCTGAGTATTTGATTGTTTTTGATGCCATTGTAAATGGGATCAGTTGATTTCTGTTTCAGGGAATTTGTTGTTAGAGCATAGAAACTATTGACTTTTGAATGTTAATTTTGTATCCTGCAGCTTCACTGAGTTTGTTGATTAGTTTTAACAGATTTTTGATTATTTAGGATTTTCTCTGTATAGAAACATGTCATCTGCAGATAGAGATCATTTTACTTTTACATTTTGAATTCTGATGCCTTTTCTGTTAGGACTTTTGTACTATGTTGAGTAGGAGTGGTGAGAATGGGCACTTTATCTTGTTCCTGATTTTGGGGGGAAAGCTTTCAGCCTTACACCACCGAGTGTGATGTTAGCTGTGGGCTTGTCATATATGGGGATATGTTACTTCCATACCTAATTTGTTAACTGTTTTTATCATGAATGGCTTTTGGATTTTGTCACATGCTTTTTCTGTGTCTATTATGATTATAGGATTATTTTTCTTTCATTGTATTAATGTGATGTATTGCATTGATCCATTTCCATGTTTTGAACCATCCTTTCATCCTAGGGATAAATCTCCTTTGATTGTGGTGAATGATTCTTTTAATAGGCTGCTGTATTTTTTGCTAGTATTTTGTTGAGAAGGTTTGCATTTTATAATCATCAAATATACTGACCTGTAGTTTTCTTTCCTTGTAGGGTTCTCATCTGGCTTTGGGTATCAAGATAATGCTAACCCATAAGGTTTATTTGGGAGGATTCTCTGCTTTTTGGTTTTTTTTTTTGGAAAAGTTTGAGAAGATTGGTGTATTAATTCTTAGAAGTTTGGTAAAATTCACTGGCAAAGCCATCTGATTCTAGGCTTTACTTCACTGGGACTTTTTTTTTATTACTATTATTGCTGATTCAATCTCCTTACTTGTAATTAGTGTATGCAGATTTTGTATTTCTTCCTAATTCAATTTCAGTAAGTTTTATGTTTTCAGATAATTTTTTCATTTCTTCTTCATTGTCCAGTTTGCT
Source organism: Spilogale gracilis (assembly GCA_004023965.1). Lineage (NCBI taxonomy): Eukaryota > Metazoa > Chordata > Mammalia > Carnivora > Mephitidae > Spilogale > Spilogale gracilis. Next base: position 25,254 of record PITA01002829.1, on the reverse strand, counting down.
GGTGTATAGTTGTTTGAAGTAGCCTTTTATGATTTTTTATACTTTGGTGGTATCCATTGTGATGTCTCCTTTTTCATTTATAATTTTGTAATTTAAGTCCTTTCTTTCTTTCTTTTTTTTTTTTTTTTACCTGTTAAAAGTTTGTCAATTTTGTTTATCTTTTCAAAGAACCAACCTTAGTTTGGTTAATTTTTTGCATTGGTTTTCACTTCTCTATTTCATTTATTTCTGCTCTAATATTTATTATTTCCTTTTTCGCTGTTAACTTTGGGCTCAGCTTATTCTTTTTCTAGTTCGTTAAGGATGCTGTTAGGTTATTGGGATCTTTCTTGCCTCTTAATGTAGGCATTGTTTGCTATGAACTTTCCTTTTAAAACTGTTTTTGCTCCATCCTTTAATGTTTCCATTTTCATTTGTCTCAGGGAACTTTTATTTCCCCTTTAATTTTTTCCCGTGATTCATTGGTTGTTCAGGAGTGTGTTATTTAATTTGTTTATTCAACCTTTTCCTGTTTTCCTTATTTTTGATTAATGTTCTCACACCATTGTGATCAGAGAAGATATTTTATATGATTTCAGTATTCTTGAATTTGCTAAGACCTGTCTTATGACCTACCATATATTCTATGCTAGAAAATGTTCCATGTGCACTTGAGAAGAATGAATTCTGCTGTTGCTGCATAGAATGTTTTATATATGCCTGTTAGGTCCATTGGATCTCTAGTGTTGTTCACATCTGCTGTTAACTCACTAATTCCCTAGATGATCTGTTCATTGTTGAGAGTGTGGTATTAAAGTCTTGAACTGTCATTGTCTTAGTGTTTATTTCTTCTTTCATCTCTGTTAGTTTTTGCTTCATTTATTCAGATTCTTTGATGTTGGTTCCATAAATATCTATAATTGTTATGTGTTAGTGATGTAGTGACCTCTTTATCATTAAATAATGACCTTTCCTGTCTCCTTTTAATAATTTTAAAGTTTCTTAGTTTGATATAGGTGTAGGTATACCTATTATTATTTTTTTTTTTGATTGCCATTTTCTTGAAACATCTTTTCCCTTCCCTTCTTTCTCAGTCGGTGTGTGTCTTTGAGGCTAAAGTATTAGGTTCCCCCCCACACACATTTGTTTGTTTTAAAATAATCCATTCAGCCATTCTGCCTCTTTTGATTGAAGAATTATTTCATTTACATTTAAAGTGATTATTGATAGGTCAGGACTGACTTTTGCTATTTGAAACACTGTATTCTGGTCTTTTTGTAGATGCATTGTGTTTCATGTTTTATTTTTGTGTTTTAATGTCTTTCGGTATTCGTATGCTTTGACTTCTTTATCTGGTTCTTTTGTGTAATTGCTGCAGGTTTTTCCCTTGTGGTTTTCATGATGCTTACATAAAACATCTTAAAATTAAAACCCTATTTGAAGCTGACCTTCATAGAATTTCTTAAATTGTTACTTCTACTTCTTCCCGCCCTTATATTTTAGGTAATTTCTGATACAATTTACATACATATTGTATGTGTAACTAATAACAATTATTGTAGATATGATATTTTTACTACACTTACTTTAACTTTTAAACTGGAGTTGTAAGTGAATAATTCACCACTATCACCATACTAAAGAATCTAACTTTGTCTATTTACCATTACCAATGAGTTTTATGCTTTCTTTTTATGTTTCTATAAGGTTTATGTTCTTTTACTGAGAGAATTCCCTTAGTTTTTCTTATACAGCAGGTCTGTTGGTAATGAACTCTCTCATCTTTTATTTGGAAAAGTCTTTATTTCTCCATTTCTAAAGGACAGCTCTGCTGGGTATAGAATTCTTAATTATTCTACAATATTTTGAGTATGTCATCCCATTTTGTCTTGGCCTAAAAAGTTTCTGTTGAGAAATCTGCTTATAGTCTTATGCAGGTTCCCATGAATGAAGCTTTTTTATTTTTTTCTTACTGTTTCTAAAATTATTTTTTTTGGCTTTGTCAATTAAATTACAGTGTCTCTTGGTGTAGCCTTCTGTAAGTTCAGCCTACTTTAGGTCCTTTGGCCTCATGGATCTGTATGTCCATATCTCTTCCCAGCCACTATTGCTTTAAATTTACTTCCTCTTCCTTTCTCATTATCTTCTGAAATTCCCACTGGGTCCTGTAAGTCCCTTAAGACTTTTTCACTCTGTTGTTTTATCTTTTTGTTTTCTGACTGGATAATTTCTGATGTCTTACTTTTTAGGTTACTAATTCTTTCTTCCACATTACTAAATATACTCTTGAAACTCTCTAGTGAATACTTCAGTTCAATTATTATTTTTTTCAATTCTAGGATTTCTCTTTATTTCTGGTTTTTTTTTTTCTGGTTTTAATTCCTTTGTCACACTTTTTGTTTTGTTCATTATTTTTCCAACTTCATTTAATTGTTTGTGTTCTTGTAGTTCCCTAAACTTAAGATAATTATTATAAATCTTATAGTTCATAGATCTTCATTTTTTTAGGGTCAGTTTTTGGAACTTTATTAGTTTTCTTTGGTGGCTTCATATTTACTTGTTTTTTTTTGTTATCTTTGATTTCTTACATTGACATCTGCATATTTGAATAATTGGGCTCCTCTCGACTTTATTGAATTGCTTTGGCAGAGAGTCAGCTCAGTTTGGGTTTCTAGGGATGTGACTTTGAACAGGTAGAGTCTGCTATTGTGTACTTTTTGGCAAGACAGCTTTCCAAGATCTTTTCTCTAAGGTTGGATATGGGGAAGGAAGTGTGCCCCTGACTGAGAACAGTTGGCTAAGACTACTGGCTTGGTTGTCTAGCCAAGTGAATCTGTAGACTGGACCCCCATTTGCCTGGGCTTTTGGTCAGGCTTACTAGCTGGTCTGGACTGGGTACCATATTCAGTTATAGAAAGGGCTGTGAACTCATTTTCCTTCACTAGCAAGACAGCAGGACAGACCCAGGATACCTGGGCATACCTGAATCAGTATGAGAGTGTGCATTGAATTTCTTGGTCATGTGAGGCCAACAGTTTGCTAGCAGGCCATGGGCTCTTCTCTCTTTTCAAGTGCAGCTAGAAGCAGAGCTTTTAGATGGCCTAGCAGCAGCCTCCCATCTGCTGTTCTGTGGTTGCGTGGGCTGAAGGCTATATTAGCCATGACTGAGGTATGAATTAGTTTCTCTGCCTGCGAAGCAGTGGGAGAAGCATCTCTGAGGGCAATAAAGCTCTTTGTATGTTGTCTTAACTCAGCTTGATCTGTGTTCCAAGTCCCCTGGCCAGACAGAGCCACCAGCTTTGCTCTGCTATCTTTTGCATCTCCCTGTCTCTTGGCTACAGTGTTGGTAGCTTTTTATAGCTCCAGGTATTTTCACCAGCCTTTCTGGTCAAGATGGGGCTGGGAGATGCTATCTGCAGTGGTGGGGCTGTCTCACTTCCCTTTTCTGAGTGGGATGAGGAGGGGCTGCTCCAGGATTCTCTGATTTTCTGTCTTTCCAGTCAGTAAGGGCCAACAGCTGCCTTCAGTCTTGGCTATGAATTAATCCCCCTGCCTAGGTATAGCTACGCCATCCCTTTACACCTGAATTTGCTCTGGAAATAGTTAGCTTTGCCTTTATGCTTGTTGGCTTAAGCATTGCTGGTTACACATCTGCCTTCTGGCCAGATGGGGCCTGGGAGCCATGGTGGGTATGGCTGTCGTTGAGCTCACTTGTCTGGATGGGTTTTGAAGGAGCCCCTCCTGGCCTTTCTCATGTGTTCCCCAAACAAGCTTTGCCTTTAGGAAGGAGAGGCCATGAAGAACCCTCATCACCTAAATGATCTAATTAGGTTTAGATGTGGTACATTTCTTGGGCATAATTCCATCCCTCTGTTGACCTGTGAAATTAAAAATAGAAGTTTTTTGTTGTTGTTCTTGTTATTGTTTTTAAGATTTTATTTATTCATTTTCCAGAGAGCACACAAACAAGCAGGAGGAGTTGCAGGCAAAGGGAGAGGGAGAAGGAAACGCAGGTTCCCTGCTGTGCACAGAGCCTGGTGCAGGGCTGGGTCCCAGGATCATGACCTGAGCCAAAGGCAGACACTCAACTGACTAAGCCACCCTGGCACCCCAAAGATAGAAGTTATTTGCTACCAACATTCTTAACATACAATCATAAGACAGGCCTCAGGATAACACTTGACACCTTAGTTAAAAAGGGGAGGGAGAATGGACAGTAAAAAAAAAGTCAGTGGTTCAAAGGAGTTTTGAAATTCAGCTGGGAAAACTTGCTGGAGTTCTTTGAGGTTGCAAAATCTGGATTCTTTTGTTGTTTGGACACTTGGTTTTACCTTCTGAGTCATTATTCTTTTGCATGAAAAGTAACATGTATTTTCTTAGCAACAGCTAGAACCCTTCCACTAATGTATGGCTGTCTTCCTGTTTTTAGCTACTTCCTATTTTTGTTAGATCTTGTCCTCTGTTTCAACAATATATCAGCATTACCAATACCTACAATCTGTTGAGTATACCAGTGCATCGGTGCCCCTCATCCTTTCATGTACTCACTTCCCTTCTTACACCGTTTAAATTCCATGGTCTAATAATAGGATGACTGCCTTACGTTGATCTCCAGCTGCCTTGCTGTCCTTTGATTGTCACCAAAGCATAACTGATTAACTGCAGCTCTTAGCACCTCAGCCCAGCTCGTCTGCACAGCCCCTTAGCTGCACAGCTGAATGTGGCTGGGGAAGAAAACAAAGCAGTGTCCTCTGTCCTCCCTGGACATCAATGATTGCTGCCCCACTTTTGTTCTTATGCTTTCCAGGAATCACATTGTATTTCTCCATTCCCTTACCCAATTACCTCAGTCAATAGCATATTTTTCTCCTGTCTTCTCCAATATCCATATTCTACATTCTTATGCTTTGCCTCAGCTGGTGATCTTATATCTTGTTTGACTGAGGAAATAGGAATAACCAGAAAAGGACTTTTGTAAGCCCCTGCACCCCCTCAACTCACCTGTACACTTTCTTTTCTCTTTTATCCTCAATAAACTGTCCATGCTCCTAACAATGGTCACCCCATTTCTCCTGTAAAGTAGAACCCATCTGCTTGCCTGCTTGACATTGCTCCGGTGATTTTCCTCCTCTACTATATCTTTTATATTAGCATGAAAACATGTTTTTCTTCCTCACATCTTAATTTTTTTCTCTTGATCCTACTACTTCCTCATGTTTTCACATCATTTTCCCCCTTTTCTTTACAATGTATATATGTCTACCTCAAACGAATTCATTATATGTACTGTCTTTAGCTTTACTCTTTAGACTTTCTTTTTAATTCATAACACTTCCCTGTTGTCACCATCAAGCAGTGTTCTCGTTGAAGTTACCAATGATCTAAATGCAGCGACTTACCAACAGTGTTTGACAGCAGTAGTTTAAGTTACTTGACTTGATCTCCATGAAACTAGGAACCACTTTTGGTCTTTCTCTTATTTTTGTGCCTTAATCTTGCCACTTTGGTTATTTTCTGATTTGTATTTCCAGCCTGAACTTTTCGTCTGAACTACAGACTAATTAATATATCCACCTCTCTATTATATGATGACCTAAGAAGAATCTCAAATATAGCAAGTCCAAAACTGTAGTCCTGTTTCCTCTCTCTCCCCCAAAACCTGCTTCTTCACAGTCATCTCCATTTCATCAATATAGAAGTATTCCTGTTGTATCAAATGCTCAGGTCAAAGACTTCGAAATTCTATTGTTTCATCTCTTTTTCTCACACTCCATAAGTGATATCAGTTAATTCTATTATGTCTGTCTTTAAAATATAACCAGAATGCCTCATTTTTATCTCATTGTTACCACCCTGGTCTCAACCATTATCATTTCTTACCTGAATTTTTAAAGTGTCCTTTTCTTATCTTGCTGACGGCACCCACTTTTGTCTTTTCTCAGTACAGAAGCCATGGGGATGAGATTAAGTCAGAATTTGTCACTCTTCTGCTTAAAACATCCCAATTGGTTTCAGTATCTCAAAATTAAAGCCAAAAAAATTAAAGTGACTGCTCTGATTTCATCTGTTCCTCTCCCTCCTCGCTCTTCTGGAAATACCATGGTCTCTGATATTTCTGGAATATCAGAGGCATGCTCTTGCCTCAGTGCTCTTTTCCTTTCTGTTCCTCTGTGTTGAGTCATCTTTACCTACATAGTCACATGCCTTGCTTCCTCACCTGTATCCTTCAGGAGTTTACCTTGTTGCCAGCTTCTCTGTGACACCTCCCTTGATCACGGTCCTTGAATGTTCAACCCTTCTCTGTAATGCTCTGTTTCTTTTCTTTTTCTTCTTTGCCTTATTATCATCAAATGAATTTTATATATTTAATTCTTCTGTTTTCTTCTGTTTTCTCACGGGACACTTAATGTCCCGACCCTTCTCACTCAATGTTATTTAAACTCCATGAGGACAGAGGTTTGTTTTTTTTTTTTCCTGCTTTCTTTCCCTCATTTTACTTCACTATGTTCTTAGAAGACCCTATGGCTATGCCAGACGTATAGAATGTACTTAGTACATGTTTGCCAAATGAGGAAGAGTGAATGAATGAATGAGAACATGTTAGTTATTCTGTTGTCATTGCCTGTTTACTTCTAAATTTCCCACACTGGATTCTAAACTTCTTATTGGTGATTAGTATATATATATACATATATATATATAATACTTCTGTGTTTTATATGTATATACAAAATATTTAATGTAGCATATGTTGAGAGATGTCAAACATCTGAAACTTTCCCCTTATAATATACTTATACATAAGTATATTATATATATATAATACTTTTGTGTTTTATATGTATATACAAAATATTTAATGTAGCATATGTTGAGAGATGTCAAACATCTGAAACTTTCCCCTACTTACAAGCTAACAAGTTAGCCTGCCATAGTTTCATGGATGCTGGCAGAATAGATGAGACTCCTGGGTCAGGACCAAAGGACATATTATTATTGGTATAAGACACAGGAAAAGTGTCAAGATTGCCCTAGTTCCTCTTCCTCCCTGAGTCCTAGGAGAAGCACGAAGAGGCCCAGGTGGATGTATAAAATGGCTTTTGCGTAACAGCTAAGGATGCCTGAGTTTATGGAACCCAAATCTTTTACAGTGTGATTCAAGCATATATGACTGACTTATGTTTTAGAGGAAGACATTTTCCTTATTATATTATACAAGGTAGTGACCTCTGTTACGGATGTAGTCACTACCTCTGTTTTTAATCAATATTTGTTATTTAAATATCCTTTGAAGAAAATGGTTTGGAACAAAAGAGCAGTTAATGGCTCAGCTTATAAGACATGCAGAAACATGAGAGATACATGGAGAATTGTGTCCCAGCACTGTCTTTGTTAGTCAGATTACAGGAGACCCTTAAAACCATATGTAGAATAATGTAATTAATCATTTTTATTTCAAGTGCAGTAATTTTGAATGCCAAATGTTATTATTTATGCATTGGTGCTCCTTTAAAAGATTTCATTACTTCCATTTATTTATGTTGACATCTTTTTTTATTTCATGGTACTTGTATACATATTTCTTGACTATTTTATGTTTTAAATAACTAGTGAATAGTAACTATTGATGAAGTCATCAGTTCAGTTATTTTAACATTATTATAACTCCAAACATATAACCATTTGAATGCATGAAAAAGCCTGAAATCCAAAGAAACACTGTTAGTAGAGATCATGTTCTAAAATGTGTATATGGTATTATGCATTTGAAGTTCATAATAACCTCTGCTTGATCAAATAAAGTACAACCTCAATGAACTTAAGACAGTGTACTAGAATACTTAGTTAACTTTTGTCCCCCTTCATGCAACTTTCAGGAGGGCCATGAAATCTAGTGAAAACAGAAACTTAAGGAGAGTTATTGTAGTGGACTTACAGTCATTATAAACATGCCTCTGAGATATTGTGGGTTCAGTTCCAGATCACTGCAGCAAAGGAAGTATTGCAAGAAAGCAGATCAATTCTTTTTTTTTTTTTTCTTTTTTAAAGATTTTTATATATGCGACAGAGAGAAACACAGCCGTAGAGGGAACACAAGCAGGGGGACTGAGAGAGGGAGAAGCAGGCTTCCCGCCGAGCAGGGAGCCCGATGTGGGACTCGATCCCGGGTCTCCGGGATCATGACCCGAGCTGAAGGCAGTCGCTCAACCAACTGAGCCACCCAGGCGCCCCAATTCTTTGGTTTTCCAGGGCATATAAAAGTCATTTGTGCTGCAGTTCAGTGTGCAGTGGCTCTATGCCTAAAATAACAATGTACACGCCTTAATTAAGAAATACTTCATGCTAAAAAAATGCCATCATGTAAAGCTCTCAAGGAGTCGTAATTGTTTTGCTGGTGGAAGTTCTTGCCTCTATGTTGATGGCTGCTCACGGATCAGGGTGGTATTTGCTGAAGTTTGGAGGAACGATGACAATTGGTTAAAATAAGACAACAATGAAACTTGCCACATCAGTTGGCTCTTCCTTTCATGAACACTTCTCTGTAGCATGTGACCTGTTTGACAGCATCTTACCCACGGTATAACCTCTCTCCGCATTGGAGTCAGTCGGGCCTCTCAAACCCTGCTGCTGCTTTATCAGCTAAGTTTATGTAATATCCTGCCATCCTTTGTTGTCATTTCAACAATCGTCAGAGATCCTTTCACAGGAGTAGGAGTAGGTCATATCTCCAGAAAAACCACCTTGTGCATCCATAACAAGCAAATCTTTGCCCGTTTCAAGTCTTTTTTTTTCCCACTTTCAAAACCATTATTTTTGGCATTTATATATATATATTTAATTTCAAGTTTTTATTTAAATTCTCATTAACATACAATGTAACATTGGTTTCAGGAGGAGAATTTAGTGATTTGTCACTTACATGTAACTCCCACTGCTTATCAGAACAAGTACCCTCCCTAATACCCATCATCCACCCACCCATCCTCCGCGCATCTCCTCTTCAGCAACCCTTCGTTTGTTCTCTCTAGTTGAGTCTCTTATGGTTTGTTTCCCTTCTTTTTTTTTTCCCCTTTCCCTATGTTCATCTGATTTAGTTCTTAAGTTCCACATATGAGGGAAATCAGATGGTATTGGTCTTTCTCTGACTGACTTACTTTATCCAAGTTTTATTTTGAGATTGCAACAGTTCAGTCACATCTTCAGGCTCTACCTCTAATTCTGGTTCTCTTGTTCTTTCCACCCCATCTGCAGTTACTTCCTCCACTGAAGTCTTCAGCCCCTCAAAGTCATTCCTGGGGTTTAGAATCAACTTCTTCCAAATTCCTGTTTATGATCATATTTTGACCTCTTCTCGTGAGTCATGAATGTTCTTAATGGCATCTAGCATGGTCAGTCCTTTTTGACTTTTCCCAGATCCACCAGAGAGGAATCGCTATCTCTGGCAGCTATAGCTTTATGAAATATATTTCTGAAATAGTAAACTTTGAAAATTGAAATGACTCCTTGATCAATGGGCTGCAGAATGGATGTTGTATTAGCAGGCATAAAACAACACTAATCCCATTGTGCATCTCCATCAGAGCTCTTGGGTGACCAGGTGCATTGTTAGTGAGCAGTCATATTTTGAAAGGAATCTTTTTTTTTTTAGCAGTAAATTCAACATGTTATAAATGTATGTACAGTCATCCGTGATTTGAAGTTCCATTTATAGAGCACAGACAGCAGAGATTGAGCATAATTCTTAGGGCCCTAGGATTTTCAGTGGTACATGAACACTGGCTTCAGTAGGGTCACCAGCCTCGTTAGCCCCGTCAAGTCCCGTTGAAACTTTGAAGGCAAGCATTGACTTCTCTCTAGCTATGCAAGTCCTAGATGGCATCTTCTTCCACTATAAGGCTGTTTTTCATTGAAAATCTGCTGTTCAGTGTGGCCACTTTCAGTAACGATCTTAGCTAGCTCTTCTGGACAACTTGCTGCAGCTTCTCCATCAGCACTTGCTGCTTTACCTTAACATTCATGTTATGGATGTGACTTCTTTCCTTATACCTCATGAGCCAACCTCTGCTAGTTTCCAACTTCTCTTCTGTAGCTTCCTCACATATCTTCATAGAGTTGAAGAGAGTCAGGACCTTCCCCTGGATGAGGCTTTGGCTTGGGGGGAATGTTGTGGCTGGTTTGATCTTCTGTTCAGACCACACAGACTTTCTTCATATCGGCAGCAAAGCTGCTTCACTTTCTTATCAGTTGTGTGTTCACTGGAGGCACTTTTGATTTCCTTCAGGAATGTTTCCTCTGCATTCACAACTTGGCCAATTGTTAGCTAGGTCAGGATACCTAGATTGTGGCTTGTCTCAGCTGTTAACGTGTCTTCCTCTCTAAGCTTAATCATTTCTAATTTTTGATTTAAACTGAGAGACATGTGGCTTCCCTTTCACTTGAACACTTAAGAGACCATTGTAAAGTTATTAATGGGCCTTCTTTCAATATTAGTTGTATTGCAGGGAAGAGAGAGGCCGAGAGAGAGAGAGAGAGAGAGAGAGAGAGAGGAACATGGTCAGTGGAGCGGTCAGACACACAACAACATTTATTGGTTAAGTTTGCCATCTTGAATGGGCACAGTTTGTGGTGCTTCAAAGCAATTACTATGGTAACATCAAAGATAACTTAGTATAGATCACCATAGAAATACAATAATAATAAGTTTGAAATACTGTGAGAATTACCATAATGTGACCTGAATTACCAGAATAAGGTGAGCAAATGGAAAAAAATGGAGCCTGTAGACTTGTTCACATAGGGTTTCCATAAGCCTTCAATTTGTTAAAAAAAAGGTAAAATTTGTGAAGTATAATAAAACAAGGTATGCCTTTATTACTATACAGTTTAAGATCTACTTTTAGAGCATGCCCTGTAATTGTACATGTTGAGATTTTTTATGATCTTGCATACAAACTCATAGCACAGTGCTTGGCATGTAAGAGTTCTAAAATTATTAGTTATCATTGTTATTACTTTAGTTTAACTACAAAGGCAGTATAATTTTTTGAGAGCACAGGGTTTAATATCAGGTCCGGGTTAGAATTGTGTCAGTAATAATGAGCACTGAGAAATTATATGTTAATCCTCTTTTCACCCTTCTCTTTCTCATCTCTACAATCGGTACAGTAATATGTTCTGTATTTCAAGAGGATTAGAGATGATGTCACATATACGATAAGTGGATGTCTTCCACATCATGGTTATGTCTTCAGTGGTTTAGATTTCTCTGTAAACCAGTTTGGCCTTTAGATGGGCTTTAGGTTTCTAATTTTTACAATTACCATTTACATGTTTAGCCATTTTCCCCTTTTCTCCTAAACCTGAGAATCTGTTGCTGATGTGGCTGAAACCCGAGGGAGTTTGGAGTTTAACTACATGATATATCAGAATGTATTTCCTCCTGTAAATTTTTGTTTTGTTTTCTTTACAGCACTTACCTTGACTAACTCATTGTTAAGAGTTTTTTTTTTTTTTAGAGCAATTTTAGAGTCACAGAAAAGTTGAGGAAAAAGTAGAGCTTTTCCATTTATTAC
>PITA01002829.1:0-13602 GCA_004023965.1 Spilogale gracilis | reverse complement strand
TAACTTGTCATAATTATCATTAATTTTCACCCTTGAGCATTTGTCTCTCCACAAATTTATAAACTTGAGAAATCTTCATTCTAAATTTAATAGTCGTTGATTTTTCTGATGCCTAACATAATGGAATACAGTTATTCTTTGCTTATTAAGTTGATGTAACATTTTATTTGTGTGCTTTTTAAAAAGATTTGTTTATTTTAGAGAGCGGGAAGGAGCAGGAGGACAGGGAGAGAATCTCGAGCAGGCTCCCTGCGCAGCACGGAGCCCAATTCAGGGCTTGATCCCACGACCCTGAGATCATAATGGAGTCAAATCAAGAGTCAGATGTTTAACTGACTAAGCCATCCAGGTGCCCCAAAGTTGATGCAACATTTTAAAAGAATCATACATTCTCATTGATTTTTGATCACATTTTAAAGTTACTATACCAACCATATCAGGAAACCTGATAGAAAGCAAGTATATTTTTGAAATCAGATATTTCATAGAAACTTATTTTTATAATATTTTTATAATATTTTTATAATATTTTGCTTATAAATATTACAGCTCACCTCACCTTCCTCCCTGTGTAAGTAAAGCATTTTCAGAATTGAAAATGATTTGTCATTAGGTTAAAATCTCCTTGCAGATTTGAATTTTATAATTTCAGTGAATGGCTTACTGTGTACTTTTATTCCCTAAGCTTATTGCTTACTTCGTAAGTCTTTTTCCAAGGGAACATCTGTGCACATTATTACTATATTCTTGGCTATAAATAACCAGTGACTAAGGATTCCAGTACAATAATCATCTATAGGAGAAAACCTCATTTTGTGTTGGAACATGGAGCAACACAATGTCCATGCTGAACAAACTCAGCTTATGCCTTTTGGGTTTATCTTTTTTCCAGAATCATAGCAATTAACTGTCAATAGTTGCAGAAAAAAATATTAAATTTGGAGTGAAAAACTTTGGATTTCAGTCCATCTGTACAGTTTCCTAACTATTTGACCTTAGTTAGGTTAATAACTTCCCTGAACTTTCCTTTCTTCATCTGTAAAGCAGCGATAACAATAACACTTTATTCATTGGGCTGTTGTGAAAGTTGGATCTATGTAAAACTTTTAGTAAAGGGTCTGTGTCATAAGTGCCTATTAAATATTAGCTATAATCAGCATTATTATTGTAAGTTTCTAGTCCTCCCTTTCTCTCCCTCTTATGACCTTGTGGAAATTAACTATTTCTTTTATATTGACCTAAAAAGTGGGTCAGATTATTCTTCCCTGCACAAATTACACAATGCATACAATGCTTTGGGAAATATTAAGCTTTACAATATTGGTGGTGAATGTTATATTAAATATAAAAATCTGGATTTTTCCAATATTGAATTTTTTTGCAAGTAGCTACTTATCATGTTTTAATGTTAAATAATCTAGGAATGATTAAGTCTTCCAGATGATGTCATAGTGACAGAGAAATAACGTGTATCAGAATAAATTAGGTAGACCTTAGCAATTCTATAAACAAAGTGGCTAATAATACTGTTTCTTTGAAAAAATATTTGGCAAAATTTAATTTTTTGAATTGATAATTCTGCCTTACCAGTTTCCAGTATGAAAAGCACAACTTTTTTTTTTAGATCACATAGGACCTTTTAATATACTTAGGGAGGTATAACAAGGTGGCAGTTGAGTTCTACCCTTTGTGAAGTATGTGAACACTTTGGAGAGCCACCCTAGGAGTCACATTTTGTTTTCTCAGGTTCCAGATGTGACTTTGAAGCAAATAGCTGTGGTTGGTTTGAAGCAATTAGTGGTGACAATTTTGACTGGGTGTGGAACTCGAGAAGTAACCTCTCTGCTGAGTTGGAGCAACAGGCCCCACCTTGGGATCATACTCACCACTCTGCTCAAGGTGAGCAATGGGGAGAGGCTCTCGGTTAACTCCTTCCATTCCCTTGGTCAGGTCTGTCTGGAGAAAGAGAAGCATTTGAAGTTCTAGGTTAGTGCACCGAATAGTGTGACAGCTGAACGTTGTCAGCTCTGCTTGTGTTTGTCACCGTGAAGTGACTCCTCTGTGGGCACTGGGGAGAGAGTGGAGGTATATTTTTAGCTGAATTCTCTGAAATTATTAAATTTTTTCATCATTTTCACGTAGAGGTGGATACTAGTTTAGTTTTCACAAGAGCAAATTTGACTAATGATCAGTTTTATTGATTTTTAATTGTATAGTCTTAATTTTAGGCCTACACAGAGCTTAGGATAGGGTTAAGGGGCAAGGTGTGTCAACTTAGCTGTCTAACTTACGATTTGTGTTTGTGTCCCAATAGGGCATTTTATGTTCATTCTGAAGAGAAGCAGAAGCTTGTCACAAGTTGCCAAACTCCAGAGCCCAACCTTTAGGCAGGCGGGACCTGGATGCACGCTTTCCTTCTGGTAAATTCTAAAAACTGTCGTCAGCTACCCTTGCGACCCCGTGGTTGCAGACATACTCCTGCACTTACCAGACTTTGTGATTTGCCCCGGTTTGGCTTTAAAAATAGGTATTGTGTTAGATTTAGACAGTTAGCATTTTTCTTAGGAACACATTGTCAGCGTTTGTTAATGAAAGGGACTCTTTCCCTCCAACAGTGGATTATAATTTAATTAACTCTGCCTCCCCTGTTCTCGACTGAACTCCTTGAGAAAGGCTCCCGGGATGCTGTGAGCCAGAGTATGCCCCTCAGCAGATAAGCTCTCGCATATGAGCAGCCACAATTCCTGCAAGAAGGAAAGGCGTCCATTATGATAGCTAATTATTAATTGGCTGTTGATCGAGTGGAAGAGCCTGTAAGTTAAATGTTTAGTCTGTGCCATAAATCATTTCCATTCCTTGTGTTTGTTTTTTTTTTCAGGTTTTATAACTCTGGCACATCAGTGGGAGCAGCTGAGCTCCAGCTCCACATGGAAAATTCCGGCGACTCGACAGCACTCTGGAGAGTACTGTATAACCAGGGCAACCAGTGGTCACAGGCGAGTGTTCAGCTTGGGCGCCTCACTCAGCCCTTCCATTTGTCACTAGATAAAGTCAGTCTTGGCATTTATGATGGAGTCTCAGCTATTGATGACATCAGATTTGAAAATTGTACTCTTCCCCTTCCTGTGGACAACTGTGAAGAGCCAGATTTTTTCTGGTGTCGACGCAGCAGGGCTTGCATAGAAAAGCTTCTGTTATGTGATCTGGTGGATGACTGTGGTGATCACACTGACGAGGATGACTGTGGTAAGTACTTTATTCTTTCTCTTTCTTTGGTCCTTCTTATTTTGATACCTTGATTAGTTCACTGTTTTCTATCCAGTTGAGGCGAAGACATGAAGCATTGTTCCAAAGTTGATGACAGTGATGAATGAGAAACTTGTTGGGCTACCATATTTGTTATGGTGACTTATGAACTAGATACTAGAGATAACAATGCTGAACACAACTACTGAGTCTCAGATCTCAGGGAGCCTACAGTCTAATTGAGGAGATAGATGTTATTTGAATATTTAGAAAATATAAACTGGCAGCTTTGATGGGAGATACAGGGAGGCGAGCTCTGACTGTTCATGATAACGGTATTGAACTTCTAGAGGTGATGGCTTAGCTGAGATCTGAAAAGTAAGAAGTCAAAGCATCTATGCAAAAGCCCTGATAAGTGACTGCATGGCGGATGGAGGCCATCCATTGTGGCTGGAGTGAGGAGGTGAAGGGGAGACAGGGTGCAGCATAAGGACAGAAATATGGGGCAGGACAGATTTGTAGACCTTTATTATCTATATTAGGTAGATTTTTCTTCATTTGAAGGTTATTAATAGGAAGGTAATATAATAAAATTGGCATGTTAAAATATGTCATTGTAGATACAGTTTAACGAGTAGACTTTAGGAGAGTGGATTCAGAAGACCCATCAGTAGGCTGTTGCGGTAGTCCCCTGAGGAGGAGTGGGCATCACAGCCTGAATGATGGACATGTTGGGACTGATGTTTGGGAAAGTATTTAGAGGGGATATTTGATGATGTTTTGGCTGCAGGGAGCAGAGAGTGGGCTGTCAAAGTTAAGCCTTGATTTTCTGGTTTAAATTACCAGAAAGTGTACGGTATCTGGCTATTATATATGTTTTTTGAACCTAGCTCCAGATAGTGCCCACTGCACTTACTCCAGAAAATGAATCAGAAGCTAATAGATGAGTTTTTTTTTTTCAACTACAAAAATCAGTCAGAAAAAGAGTTTGCGTCATCCCTTGTCCAGAAATAGCAACAGTTCTTACAATTCAAGCTATATTTTTGTTACATAGAGAGGCTACTTATAAATCAGAGTGAAGCCATAGAATGCTTGGCACATCATAGGAAACACTGCATTAAGACATTTCCATATAAATTGTTATAGAGGGTGCTACATATATGTGGTCTTTGATAGAGTCTGGTGGATTGAAGTCAGAATTACCATGCATCTCATTACACAACTAATGCCTTGAGTGGATAGAAATAAAGTTGATAATTTAGACAATGGCTAACACAAAAGATGTTACTTGTTCTCAAGGTAATTTATTTTTGTAGATTTAGAAAGCTTTTTCATCTTTTTTGAAGCTCTCTGAATCCTACTCCTCAAAAAAAAAAAAAAAAGAAAAAAAAAGAACACACCAAACATTGATATGTTGCTAAAAATAAGCAAATTATCCTTCAAACCACTCAGTATTAACTTAGAATGGAATCACAGCAGTGCAGGTGTAATATCAGAAAACTTCTATGACTGAATGTTATGAAAGACAACAGGAGTGGCATTACATGGTTAGTTTCTCTCCCAGCTGTCCCTGTAGACATATTACTGGATTACATGGAATGCATTAGATCTCCAGAAATCACTCTCGAATTTCCTAAAGTTCCCTATGTTTAGAGACGGGGTCTTTTATTTAAAGGCGGAGCCGCACACATTACCTTTTGAAATAAAGATTGAGCATACAGTCAATATGAAGACAGGCGGTACCAAAATCCGTTGGCTTGAGTGCCAGTTTTATGTCAAAAAACTTAGCAGCTTGACATTCCGCTTCTCCACAACCAAACACTGACACCTGGAGAGTACGCCGCAGGTCCCCAGTTCACGTCACAGCTGGGCTTGATGAGTCACAAGTGAGGAAATATCAAGTGAAAGCTCATCTCTCATTTGACATTTACTCACTGGGTTCCCTTCATTAGGTCTAAGCTCCTCTTCTGTGGTTTTCAAAGACAGATGATTTGTTCTTGCCTGGCTGCATTTATCCACATATGCTTATATTTATTGTTTCAGAATATTTATTCCCCTTTGGCACCAAGTGCATTTACTAAGATGAATAAAGGACAGCTGACATTTATTTTTTTTAAATATTAACTTATGTAAATGAAGCTAAAAGGTAGAACTCCTTGTTAATTCTAAATCCTGTTCCTTCTGCCCAAATAATGCTAAATGTACGTTCTGTGGCATTTATTCTACACAAATCCTTGGTGTCAACAAAATGCTCACGTCCCCCAAAATGAATACACTCCTACATCTTGCTAGACATTATGGTAGATTATCTTGTTGACAGGGGACAAGTCAGTTCTTCATAAGTACTTTGAATTTTTCTAGGGACTGAGAGGAGTTTAAAGTTTAAAAGCTCCAGCTCAAAGGAACTGCAATGCAGTGGGAAGAAAAGACTACCTCCCCGGAGACCCAGCACAACATGTAGCATAAATAGAGAGGGAGAGAGGGGTTGAGATGGTTCGGCATGTGGGGAAGACGGTATGCGAAGGGAAAGGATAGTTAGGGATGAACAGAAAGTTAATTTGATTTGCGAAAGGTTAAACTTGAAAGAAGAGTTTATATTTGAGTTTAGATTAAACAGGCACATATTACATGATTTTGAATAGAGGAGGAAAGTGATAAATTGCTCTGGAAGGTGGAAGAATTGTCATTCTGGCCCCTGGGGCCTAGGGACATTTGGACTGGGCCAACATGGAACCAGAGGGAGGAGTGCTTCAGCATGAGGTCTGGAAAACACTGGCATCAGAAACATGTCCGGTGCTTGTTAAAAGTATGGATTCCTGGGCTTCACCTCATATCTGACAGGCTAGTACTTGTATGGTGCTTTACCATTGGAGTAAGTAATTCTACCACGCTTCAGGTGATTCTAGAAGATTGAGCCCTATTAAAATATAACTGTTCTCAGTTCTGCATTTTAGAATCATCAGTGGAGATGAAGTATCCTGATACTCAGTGCACTGTTTGTACAGGTTACATCAACATCTCTGGGGATGCCTGGGTGGCTCAGTTGGTTAAGTGTCCAATTCTTGATTTTGGCTCAGGTCATGATCTCAGGATTGCGAGATCCGAGGCTTGTGTTGGATTTTGTGCTCAGTGGGGAATCTGCTTGAGAGTCTCTCTCTCCCTGTGCCACGCACTCCTCCCCAAACACCCTTTCTCTCTCTTAAATAAATAAGTCTTTTTTAAAAAAAATAACATCTCTGGAGATGACTCTGGGCCTTGGTGTTTTTTGTTTTGTTTTGATTTTTAATGTTCACTGGTGATTGGAACAATTGGCTGAGGTTGAAATCAGCTGAGTGAGGTAGCATTGAGTCAGCCATGGTGCGATGATCATTTGCATAGAGTTCTAGTGCTGGAAATGGTGAAGGGATGG
The DNA here is from genome assembly GCA_004023965.1 of Spilogale gracilis. NCBI lineage: Eukaryota > Metazoa > Chordata > Mammalia > Carnivora > Mephitidae > Spilogale > Spilogale gracilis. The sequence continues at coordinate 6,947 of PITA01002829.1, read as the reverse complement.
GCATAAAAGGCATTTGGAAAATAATGGCTAAAGTAATGCTGACTTAAGTCTATAAAATATTATTACTTGATGTAAATATAGGATTTATTCACTTTTAGAAACTTTGATATTACATTTAAAAAACAATTAAAATAGTTAACCTTCGCAGGAGCAAAATATCAACAAGTTTTCTTAATTGTAGTTATTTTTGTCCTTATTTATTTATTTATTTATTGCTGTTATTTAATGCAATTTCAGTACCTGAACTCCAATGTAACTTTGAAAATGGAATTTGTAACTGGGAACAAGATACAGAAGATGACTTTGATTGGACCAGGCAGCGTGGTCCAACTTTGACACTTAATACAGGACCAATGAAGGATAATACTTTGGGCACAGCTAAAGGACACTATCTCTACATAGAATCTTCGGAGCCACAGGTTTTCCAAAGCAGAGCTGCTTTACTCAGCCCTATCCTCGATGCCACTGATGCAGAGGGCTGTACCTTCCGCTTCTATTACCACATGTTTGGAAAGCACATTTACAGGCTGGCCATCTACCAGCGAGTCTGTAGTAACACAAGAGGACAGCTGCTGTGGCAGATATTTGGGGATCAAGGCGACAGATGGATAAGGAAACACCTCAGTATTTCCAGCAGGCTGCCTTTTCAGGTATGGATAGTGGATTTTATTATGTATATTTAAAATTCATCCAAATGTCTGAGGAATATGAAAGGTTGTTATGGCCTTGAATTAAAAGCAAGTAGAATTTGATCAGAGTTACTTCAAAATACATTTATCATTCATGTAAGGATGTACCAAAGCTTGGTAAGTTGTTTTCCTCCTCACCTACCCCCAAGAATGTGTGATTAAAATCTTGAAGGTGGATACATGGTATTGGCAACAGCTGTAGGTCCCTCTAACTTGAAGTCATTTTTCTACTGAAATACGAATTCTGGAGAGAAAAAGAGCTCTGCACAGTTTCTGGTATTTTGCCAAGTGTTCAGATTCTAGGATCTGTTATTTTCAGTATTTCATTTGACTTCACATTTTATAGGTAAGTACCAAAAATTTGAGAAGATTGCATGCTTTGTTGGAGAATGGCACAGCTACTCTGGGCTCAAGCCAGAGGTTAGTCTAGCTGGGTCTCCTCACTCCTGAGTATTCTTTACCATGAGTCTCCTACCTTCTCCTAAAAGGAAAATTTAGAATGGCAAGTTTAAATGCTTATATGGTTTACTTAGTTTTTTGAAGGAATTTTCTATCTGTTGTCTCGTTGATTCCCTCAGCAATTCCCTGAGGGGGTAAGTTAGGAACTTTTTTGTCAGTTTTATAGCTAGGAAGAAAAAACCCACAGAGGTGGTTATTTATATCTGGTCAAAGAGATGGTGAGCAGCAGAATGGGGACTTAAACTGGAAGCTGCAGTTTCCAATTAATTCTCGTTTATTCCCTTTCTTACATATCATAAGGACTGTCACTTGTAGGAGAGCTGAATATTTGTTCTTTACCCCTTTTCTCAAATAAACGTACATGTAATATATGTGGAGATTCTTCTCACCTCTCTTGGATAAACACTTTTTACTTTAGCTTTTTTATATAGACTGAATTTCTCTGTTACCCTAATTTTATAGCACTGTCTCCATTTAATTGTCTTAACAGCTTTGTAGCTAAGAACTTAGCTCCAGGCCGCCCCTTAAGAGTCATCATAGATATACATCATATATGACTTACTAGAGTCATATGTGTCTGGATAGACATAAGCTGAAATCATGAGAACTACTCTGCTGTATGTAGAGTCCAGCTGTAATGGTTAGGTGGGTGTAAACCTAAGAAATAAAATTGAAGGAAGGTTCTTTGACTTGTGTTTAATAATAGCTCATCTGCTTCAAATTAATTCTTGATATTTAATCATGTGAATTATAATTTGGGTCAAACTGGTATTCAGTGGAATAAACCCTCCTTACGATGTTTACTCCAGAACTGGTTGCCAGGGGAAAATCACCTTGGCAAGAGAGCTGTTTCACATTCAGATGCACATGGGACTAACCAAGGAATCCTTTACTTAGGAATCTGAAATACAGAAATTGGGGCTTGAAACCCATTTTGGGTTATATTGGGAGTTCTCTGGTTTATTTCATCCAGTGGTTCTTCTAGTCCTTTTGTGTTTTTCAATGACATTCCAGCATGAAAAGGTGAAATGAGATCGTGCATGCTGTGTAGATTAATTATTTAAGAGTGTAAAAATTGGGTCTGATTTAAGCAACCAGATACTTTTCTTCATAGAATAATGAGTATATATCGTTGTTGCAAGAGCAGGAATAACCAAGTTTTTACTTAACTGTGATATTGTCAGTGAAATTCCCTAATATCAATCCAGCAGGTAATGTGCTCATTAAATGTTGATTTAAAAATTGAAGCATTTTTCAGGGGTTATATATGTGTGTTTTTCAGGGGTTATATATGTGTGTTTTTCAGGGGTTATATATGTGTGTATGGTTGACACACAATATAACATTAGTTTCAGGTGTACAACATAGTGATTCAGTAAGACCGTGCATTATGCTATGTTCACCACAAGTGTAACTACTACCTGTCCTAACACACTGTTCTTATACCATCTATAAGATACCATCTATAATACTAGCTATACACATTAGCTATATTTCTCATGCCGTGCATGCATTACTGTGACTTACCCATTCAGTAACTGGAAGTCTGTATCTCCCACTCACCTTCAACCATTTTTCCCAATACCCCGCCCTCCCATCTGGCAACCCCCAGTTAGTGGTCTGTATTTATGGGTCTTGTTTTGCTCTTTGTTTATTCATTTATTAAAACTTCCAACTGGTGGAATTATATGGTATTTGTTTGATGTATTTCACTTAGCACAGTACCCTCTCGGTTATTCCATGTTGTCTTAAATGGCACATCTCATCCTTTTTATGGTTGGTTAATATTCGTGTGTGTGTGTGTGTGTGTGTACCACTTCTTTCTTACCCATTTGTCTTTTGATGGACACTTAGTTTGCTTCCATATCTTGACTATTATAAATAATGCTACAGTAAACATATGGGTGCATATATCTTTTCAAATTAGTGTCTTTGTGTTTTTTGGGTAAATACTCAGTACTGGAATTATTGGCTCATATGATATTTCTAATTTTTTTGAGCAACCTCCATACTGTTTTCCACAGTGGCTACTCCAGTCTGCATTCTCACCAACAGTGCAAGAGGGTTCCTTTTTCTCCACATCCTTGCTAAAATTCTTTTATCTCTTGTATTTTTGGTTTTAGCCATCTTGACTGTTATATAGTGATATCTCATGGTGGTTCTAATTTGCAGCTACCTCATGATTAGTGATTAGCATCTTCTTGTGTGTCTGTTGGCTATCTATATGTCTTTGGAGAAATGTCTGTAAATGTCATCTGTCCATTTCTTAATTGGATTTTTTTTCTTGTTGAGTAGTTTAAGCTCATTATATATTTTGAATATTAACCCCCCAATTGTATGTAGTATTTGTAAATATCTTCTCCCATTCAGTAGGTTGTCTTTTTGTTTTGTTGGTTGCCTTTGCTGTGTAGAAACTTTTTATTTAGGTGTAGTCCCAATAGTTTATTTTTGATTTTGTTTCCTTGCCTCAAGAGACATGTGTAGAAAAATATTGCTATGGCCGAGGTCTGAGAAATTACTGCCTGTGCTCTTATAGGATTTTTATGGTTTTAGGTCTCACATTTAGGTCTTAAATCCATTTTGGGTTTGTGTGCTATTAAGAAGTGGTCTAGTTTCACCCTTTTTTTGGTATAGCTGTCCAATTTTCCCAGCACCATTTAGTGAAGTGACTGTCTTTTTTCCATTGTGTATTCTTGCCTCCTTATTCGTAGATTGACAATATAATCATGTATTTATTTTTGAACTCTTTTATTCTGTTGATCTATATGTCTGTTTTTTTGTGCCAGTACCATACTGTTTTGATTACTATAGCTTTGTAGTATATTTTGATGTCTGGATCTGTGATTACCTCTAGCTTTGCTCTTATTTCTCAAGATTACTTTGGCTGGTCAGAGTCTATCATGGTTCCATACAAATTTCGGTATTATTTGTTCTAGTTCTGTGAAAAATGATGCTGCATTTTGATAGGGATTGCATTAAATCTGTAGACTGTTTGAGTAATGTGGACATTTTAATAATATAATTTCTCCAGTCCATGAGCATGAAATTTCTTTCTATTTTTTTTGTATCATTCTCAATTCCTTTTATCAGTGTTTTATATTTTTCAGAGTACAGACCTTTCACTTCTTAGGTATTTATTCCTTTTGATGCAGTTTTAAATAGTGTTGTTTCCTAAGTTTCTCTTTCTGCTACTTTATTTATAGTGTATAGAAACACTGCCAACTTCTCGGTATTGATTTTGTTTTTTGCAGTTTTACTGAATTTATTTATTGCTTCTAGTAGGATTTTCATGTCATCTGCAAATAGGGAAAGTTTTACTTCCTATTTATCAATATGGATCCCTATAATTTTTTTTTCTTGTCTAATCACTATAGCTAAGATTCCCAGTACTATGTTGAATAAAGCTGATAGTAGACAGAGGTGCCTGGATGGCGCTCAGTTGGTTAAGTGACTTAATTTTGGCTCAGGTCATGATGATCTCAGGGTAGTGGGTCAGGCCCTGTGTCAGGCTTTGTGTTCATCTGGGAGTCTGCTTGGGATTCTCTATTCCTCTCCCATTGCCCTTTTCCCCCCAGTACATGCTTGTTTTTCCTCTCTAAAGTCAATAAATAAATATTTTAAAAAAACAAGAACAAAAAACTGCCAGGGCACATCCTTGTCCTGTTCTTGATCCTAGAGGAAAAGCTCTCAGTTTTTCCTCATTGAAGATGGTGTTAGCTGTGTGTTTTTCATGTATGTCCTTTATTATGTTGAGGTATGTTCCCTCTGAACCCACTTTGTTGAGGATTTCTATCATGGATGGATTTTTTAATTTGTGAAGGGCTTTTTCTGCATCTATTGAAATGATCATATGATTTTTATCCTTTCTTTTTTTGATGTGGTAATTCACATTGATATGCAAATATTGAACCACACTCACACTCCAGAAATAAATTCCGTTTAATTGTGGCAAATGATTTGTTTAATGTAATCCTGGATTTTGTTTGCTAACATAGTTTAGGTCTTGATCTCAGGGTTGTGAGTTCAAGCGCTGCATTGGGCTCCACAGTGGGTGCGGAGCTTACATTAAAAAAAATAATAAATGGGCTAAATTCTCCAATCAAAAGCATAGAGTGTATAAATGATTTAAAACAAGATCTAATAATATGCTGCCTATGAGATTCGTCTTAGTTTTAAGACATATGAAACCTGGAAGTGAAGGGTTGGAAAAAGATATTCCCTACAAATGCTAACCAAAAGAGAGCAGGGATGGTTACACCTATTTCGGGTAAAAAAGACAGAAGAGCCAAATAAAGCCATTAAATAATGGAAAAAGGACAATTCAGAGCATGTAGCAGTAGTAAATAGAGATGCACATAGCATTAGAACAGTGAAATATATAAGGCAAATTAGTAACAGAGTAAAAGGAGAAGAAACAGTATGATAATTGTAGGGGCCTTCAAATTCCCCCTTTCAACAATGGATAGATCATCCAAACAAAATCAGTAAGGAAGCATTAGTTTTATGCTGAGTCAGATCAGTTGGACTTAGTAGATATTTACAGAACATTCCATTTGGCTGCAGTTGTGTATGTATATTTTTCAAGCACACATGTAACTTTCTCCAGGATACATCATATGTTCCCACAGAGCAATTCTTAGCAAATTTAAGAAGATTGAAATTATGTCAAGTATCTTTTATAACGATGTAGGTATGAAACTAGGAACCAGAAACAGGAGGAAACTGGAAAATTTGCAAATATGTGGGAATTACCACACTTTTGAATAACCAATAAGTCAAAAAAGGAATTAAAAAGGTAAATAAAAGCTAATCTTGAGACAAATGAAACATACTAAAAATTAGAAGCAGCCACAGCAGCTTTACGAGGGAAATCTGTAGTGATAAGTGCATATTGGAACAAAAGGAAGATCTGAAATAACCTAACTTTACCCAAGAAACTAAATGACAGAAACAACGAACAAACTACAAAAACATCTAAGCCCAAAGTTAGTTGAAGGAAGGAAATAATAAAAAACAGAAGTAAATGAAAAAGAAAATAGAAAAATAATAGAAAAGATAAACAAAACAGCCTTTTTAAAAAAGACTTTCCAGGTTTTTTTTTTTTTTTTTTTTTTTGGTAAAGATTTTAAAAATTTATTTATTTGACAGAGAGATCACAACTAGGCAGAGAGGAAGGCAGAGAGACAGCAGGAAGCACCAAGCAGAGAGCCCAATGTGGGACTTGATCCCAGGACCCTAAGTTTATGACCGAGGCTGAAGGCGGAGCCTTAACCCACTGAGCCCCCTAGGTGCCCCTAAGACTCGGGTTTGAAAATAAAACAAAATTGACAAAAGAAGAATCAAATAAATATAATCAGAAGTGAACTAGGAGACATGGAACTGATACTACAGAAATACCGAGTATCATAAGAGACTATTATAAACAATATATGCCCAAATATTGGATAAAAGAGAAAATGGATATATTCCTAAAAACATAGAGAACTTAATGAGACCACATCATGAAGAAATAGAAAATCTGAACCAATCACTAATGAGTAAGGTAATTGAATTGGTAATCACAAACCTCCCACCAAACTAAGTTCAGGACTAGATGTCTTCCTGGTGAATTCTAACAAACTTGGAAAATAATACCAGTCTTTCTCAAATCCTTCAAAAATAGAAGAGGAAGGAACGCTTCTGAACTTATTTTATAAGACCAACATTAACCCTGATACCAAACCCAAGCGAACACATATAAGAAAATATTTTTGGCCAGTATCTTTGATGAACATTGATGCAAAAATACTCTACTAAAGC
>PITA01002828.1:102500-151826 GCA_004023965.1 Spilogale gracilis | reverse complement strand
CTTTCAAGACACGTCTCCAAAGGCAAAGGAGACAAAAGCGAAAATGAACTTCTGGGACTTCATCAAAATAAAAAGCTTCTGTACAGCAAAGGAAACAATCAACAAAACAAAGAGGCAACCCACAAAATGGGAGAAGATATTTGCAAATGACACTACAGACAAAGGGCTGGTATCCAAGATCTATAAAGAACTACTCAAATTCAACACCCAAAAAGAAGATGAACACATCAAAAAATGGGCAAGAGACATGAAGAGGCACTTCTCTGTAGAAGATATACAAACGGCTAATAGACACATGAAAAAATGTTCAGCGTCACTAGCTATCAGGGAAATTCAAATCAAAACCACTCTAAGATAACACCTTACACCAGTCAGAATGGCCAAAATTAACAAGACAGAAAACAACAAGTGTTGGAGAGACTGCAGAGAAAGGGGAACCCTCTTACACTGTTGGTGGGAATGTAAACTGGTTCAGCCGCTTTGGAAAACAGTGTGGAGATCCCTTAAAAAATTAAAGATAGAGCTACCCTATGACCCTGCAATCGCACTACTGGGCATTTACCCCAAAGATACGGAAGTAGTGAAAAGAAGGGCCATATGCACCCCAATGTTCATCGCAGCAATGGCCACAATTGCCAAACTGTGGAAAGAGTCAAGGTGCCCATCAACAGATGAATGGATAAAGAACATGTGGTACATATACACAATGGAATACTATGCCTCCATCAGAAAGGATGAATATCCAACTTTTGTAGCAACATGGACTGGACTGGACGAGATTATGCTGAGTGAAATAAGCCAAGAAGAGAAAGTCAAGTATCGCATGGTTTTACTTACTTGCGGTGCATGAGTGGTAAACTGGAGGACAGTGGGAGAAGGAAAGTAAATGGGAACTAGGGTAATCTAGGGAGGGAAACGAAACAACAGAGACTTTGGACACAGAAACAAACTGAGGGACTTGGAGGGAGGGGGGGTGGAGGGATGGGAGAGCCTGGTGGTGGGTACTGGGGACACCTAAAGCATGGAGCACTAGGTGTGGGGAATGGGGAATGAATCTTGGAACACTGGAAAAAAAATTTTAGGAACAATAAAAAAAAAAGAAAAAGAAAAAGAAAATGTTCCAAGAAAGCCTGGGTGACACATTTGGTTAGGCGGCCAACTCTTGGTTTCAGCTCAGGTCATGATCTCAGGGTCATAAGATGGAGCCCTATGCTGGCTCTGTGCTCAGCAGAGTCTGCTTGAGATTCTCTCTCCCTCTCCCTTGCCACTCTCCTGCTCTCGCTTTCTGTCTAAAATAAATAAATAAATCTTAAAAAAAAAGAAAGAAAGAAAAAAAACGTTGCAAGTATTATCCAAATGCAACCCATGACTGCAAAGCAAAAGACATTCTGTTGTTTTGTTGTGTTCCTTCTGACATACTTTCTGATTCTGGCTTTTTCTCTGCTTCACATCATCTCCTCCCTCCCTGCTCCCAATATTGCAGTAAGGGCTTAAAACCAGAGTCACTTTTCCCATCAGTAGTCACAGGACGCTTAAGTTTGTTGTTGATTTTCTTTTTAATTTAATTAGAATTTTAATGAAATAATTGTAACTCTACATACTTTGCATGGTGATTTAGAGGATTATGTTTACTTTGAGGATTTTTTTTGAAGTCTTTGGAGGAGAACAGACAATAAACAAAATATGAATAAAATCATCACAGCGATGTACTGAGAATAGTGAAAAGGAAAATGCTTGGGAAATTCCACTTGAACATCAATGTGTGTGGTGTTCTCAAATATCCTCAACAAAGCCATTCAGTCATTTGTTACATTATAAGAAAAGCAGGAGATCTCCCAAGGCTTGCCATTTTGCTTGTCAAATCATCGACTCCATAGTCCTCAGAACCCCTGAGAAACTTGATCACAATCTCTGAGGTACCGTTTCCCTTCATACTCTTGTTCTGCAATTCCCTGCTTTGGTTGGAGATTAATTTTGTTTATTTGAATACTCTTTTGTACTAGGTGGCATAAGTGGATCGTAAAGGAACACACACACAAACATATACAGCAGATTTGTTAACTATAAAATATTACATAAGTTAATTTAATATAATGATGATGAAAGTCAACAAAGAAATCTATCATGTTTTAAATAGATGCATGCACTGATTTCTTACCATGCTCTAGGATGAATACCTACATCATTTAATTTTCACAGCAATCCTATAAGGAAGGATAATTATCTTTGCCTTTTTTTTTTAAGATTTTATTTATTTATTTGACAGAGAGAAACACAGCTAGAGAGGGAACACAAGCAGAGGGACTGAGAGAGGGAGAAGCAGGCTTCGCGCTGAGCAGGAAGCCCGATGTGGGGCTCGATTCTGGGACTCCAGGATCATGACCTGAGCCGAAGGCAGTCGCTTAACCCACTGAGCCACCCAGGCACCCACTTTACCTTATTTCTGCATAATATATTAAAGGCAAAGGGGTGCCTGGGTAGTTCAGTGGGTTAAGCGACTGCCTTCGGCTCAGGTCATGATCCTGGAGTCCTAGAATCGAGCCCCACATCGGGCTCCCTGCTCGGCAGGAAGCCTGCTTCTCCCTCTCTCACTCCCCCTGCTTGTGTTCCCTGTCTGGCTGTGTTTCTCTCTGTCAAATAAATAAAATCATTAAAAAAAAAAAAAAGGAAGAAGGTAAAGTGCTTGTAAGAAGATCATTGGACAAAAGGTCTGGACTCTTAAGTATCACTCAGCAAAGCAATTTGCACTGGTACAGGGCATTAGTTAGTGGACAGAGCCTATGAGGTCCACATGTCTGGGAGCCCTCACTTCAGTCCCACCTGTCAAGATTACTGCACCTTGCTGTGCCCCAAGTCCCCTCTGCCAGAGGAAGAAATGGGGTTTCATAATCTGTGATGTTCCTTCCAGCTAGAACAGTTCATTGGTCGTTGGGGAATATGCCTATAACTTGATGAAAAATTGGTTTAAAATGTTTTATTTCTCTGTGCATCTTACAAAGGATGCACAAAAGTTTTATAAGCCAAAATTATGTATACATTTTAAGAAATCTCTATAGACTCTACTTCCACGTATTGACTCTTAGTTTTCATGGAAATTAAATTGGAAAGCAGCTCATATTTGCAACTTAGACTTCCAATTACAGACTTTGTAATGCAAATTTAAAGTTCAATTTTGCAAACGAAAAGGATAAAAAGGAAAACCGAGGCCTTAAAAAGGAGGATTCCTTTTTGCCTCCATGAACTTAATAATTTCTAGAAAGCAAAGTAAGTAACAGCATTCTGATTTATCTTCACCTCCTTTTATCCAGGTCCTACTCAGTTTCTTTCCCTAACATGTTGTGCTTGGATATGGTAAATTCATTTTATTAGAAATGTTAAATTTCTAATAATAAGCCAAAAAAGGAGGAACTATACTTTCTTACTTGCTTTCAAAAGTTTATGTGTTTTTTTTTAATAAAGTGGCAAAGAAAACTGAGTAACAGAGGCTTAATAAAAATGATTATGTATTAAGCATTTTGCTCCAAGCAAAATACAGCTTTCATTCAGAATGAGTAAAATCAATGCCCCTGGTGGTAAGAAAGCCTGTTTATTACACTTTCATGCAGGACCTTATGCCCGGCCGTTAGCAGTCTGGGCAGGCAGAAGTTTCTAACCCGATCAACCTGCATGCTCTGTCTCCAAGCCCACTTTCCAAAGGATCAGCAGTTGGTTAATTTCTGAGACTAGGAAATACAAAGTTCTGACTTGTAGGCCTCCTTTCATATACCCTTTCCCCTCTCGTTAACTTTTCTCTCATTGGGTGTCAAAGACCTCTAATCTCTAATATCAGGAACAAATTTAGTCAATTTTTCTTGCTCACCCATTTTTCCCTTGGGCAACTCTGATTAATTATTCAAAGTCCAGCTTAAGCCTCACCTCTTCTGGGAAAGAATTCCTGGAACCACCAAGACAAATACTATCCTTGCTAAGCCTCTATGGCATTTTTAATAGTCATGACCTTGCACTGTCATTTATCTGGCAAATATTTACTAAGTGTAGTGGTCAGTGGGAATACAGATGTAAAGAAGACAGTGTTCTTGGCTTCATACAGTTTGATGTACTTTAAAAGGTAATACAAAACTTTAGATATAAATAAGTAAAACACAGAGTTGGTGAATGATAAAATACCTGAAAGGAGGTGGGGTGATACAAGGGCAGAGAATCTTCATTTGAAAGAGAGGGTTTCTTTGAAAACAGGAGAGCATTTCAGAATATGCATTTAATTCTCCCACTAGTCTTAGAAGATGGGGAGTATTTATATATGGTTTGTAGATGGTTCTATTTCTACGACTCCACAAAACGTTTAATATTTACCATGACTCTGACCTAAATCAGTAAGGAGTAATGAAATGAATGAATGATGTATTCACAGTTAATTGTGAAAGCTATAAAGAGTTACATTTCCCCTTAATATATTATTGGTATATATGGAAGCTTACCTCAGTTACTTAGATGAGGGGACATAAAACATTCTTCCTATTGGAGACTCTGTTTCCTTTTTATTCAATAGGAATAATAATATCTATCTTTAAGAAACTATTCAGGGAGTTATAAAGTACCACATTTTGGAAGTATTTGACAACTACTATGTATTTAAAAATATAGTTTCTCACAGGGCAGCTGGATGGCTCCATCAGTTAAATGTCCTACTCTTGATCTCAGTTCAGGTCTTGATCTCAGGGTCCTGAGTTCAAGCCCCACATTGGACTCCATGCTGGGCATAGAGCTTACTTAAAAATAAATAAATAAATAAACAAAAAGACGGTGTCTCTATCATGCAGTTTTTGGCATCCAGTCCATGGAATCATAGATACAAATTAGTATTACACGCATACGGTGTCTTACCTTTTCTTTTGACTATATTGTTTCTGGCTTCATGGTTCCTGGTTATATAGCATTCAGTATTGGTCCTTTCTAACATTCCTGCAGATTTCATGAGCAATTAAAAATCCTGAGTGATCAAAGTTCATTTTATCTTTAATCATTACATCATGCTAAATAGGTAGTTTCACGGGTCCTTATTTTACAGTTGAGGCAACTGAGGCTTAGAGATGTTATGTCCCTATGTCCAAGGTCCACAATTATGATATGGCAGAATCTGTGTATTATCCTCAATTTCCTGACCTGAGCGCTTAGAGGAAAACTCCTCATTCTAAATACAAACCATTCTTTTACTCTGCACTCATAATTTCTTCAACTATTGAATTATGATGGTTAGTGGCAGCATAATAAATTGACCCAAGGTCCTGACAGAATCATGCATAAATGTGAACCCTATCTTTCCTTGAGCATTTCCAATTACATGTTTCTTTTGTGTTCCTGGAATGTCTAATCTGTGTGTATATATATCTGATCCATGTGTCTGATCCGTGTGTCTATGTTTGTGTGTAAATGTATATATAGTATATTTATAGAATTTATCTAAATATAGAGTTCAATACTATTATATATTGCATATACAATATATATCTCTACATATACTACATATAGACTGTCACACACATTTATATTTATATGATATTGACTACATAGCATATAAGTTTATACCACCATGTAAAGTTAATATTTATTATATATAAGTTCATTGTTGTATAATAAAATAATTTAAATATTAAGTTGACATTTAAAAAGCCCTTGTTCTGTCCTTAAAAAAAGTGAAAATGTAAAATAATAATAACTTATCTAAAGGTGAAAAAATGAAATAAGCTTGGAGAGCTCAAAAGCCTTAAGAAATATCACTCAGATGATAGGTAAAACAAAAACAACATTTTTAGGTTGAATAGCCAGTATTCTTTCCATTTTGTTATCAGACACTGTGTTTTGCATGGCGTCAAGACATCTCTGTAATTCCTAACCTTTGATCCTCATCCTCAACTTAAGGGCAATCCTCGATGTTTACTCTCTGCACTACAGTAGGAATTAAAAGTATAGGTTTTGAATACTGAATGAACATTAGTTTGAAAGTAGCTGTTTTCCAAGCTAAGCAATCTCTGCTTCTTCATTTTCTATATTCAAATGGACATAATACTTAGAAAGTTATCATCCAAAGGTCTATGATCTGCTTGATAAGAGTAGAAGTTGAGGGCGCCTGGGTGGCTCAAGGGTTTAAGCTTCTGCCTTCGGCTCAGGTCATGATCTCAGGTTCCTGGGATCGGGCTCTCTGCTTAGTGGGGAGCCTGCTTCCTCCTCTCTCTCTGCTCACTTGTGATCTCTCTCTTTGTCAAATAAATAAATAAAATCTTAAAAAAAAAAAGGGAGTAGAAGTTGCAAGAAGTATAGGAAACAGACCTGACCTCTCTAGGAATGGAGCTTATTTAAAAAAAAAAAATAATTGATTTCTCTCTCTCAACTGGACTGGAAGAGATTATGCTGAGTGAAATAAGCCAAGTAGAGAGTCAAGTATCACATGGTTTCACTTACTTGCGTTGCATAAGGGGTAATATAGAAGACAGTAGGAGAAGGAAAGGAAATGGGAAGTAGGGTAATTCAGAGAGAGAAACGAAACATGAGAGACTTTGGACACAGAAACAAACTGAGGGACTTGGAGGGAGGGGGTGAGGGGATGGGAGAGCCTGGTGGTGGGTACTGAGGGCACCTAAAGCGTGGAGCACTGGGTATGAGGAATGGGGAATGAATCTTGGAACTCAGAAAAAAAATTAAAATTAAATATATATATATGTATATATATATATATATATATATATATATATATATATATCGCAAAATATTGATTTCAAATATTTCCGTGCATATTCCTCATCTTACAAAATTGGTGAAAGTGATTGTTTAAAAACCCCAGTTAACAAAAAACCACCTGCTTACATATCGAAGAAAAAACACTGGTTATAAAGAGTTATTATATACAGAATACTGGTTAATTTTTCTTTTTGTGGCTCTCAGACTACTATAAAAGGTAGGCTTTCACCAAGGCTGGATAGAGAGTTTTGTTCTGTTTCGGAAACCCTACGTGAAAGGTTGTGTGTCTGAGGAAAAGAAAGTTCTCTAATCCTATACAGCGCATCAACAACAACGGCTCCAGTCATTCATTCCTTAGGTGGGAACTCTGGAGGCTAAGGACAGAAAAATGTCTATGACTCTGGACATTTCTCCTTGAATTCCCTGAGCTCGGGGAGTACGGTGTGAAGGTGTGTGAGTGTCCTCCGTTCTTACAGAGAGATAGAGACTTCCTTTCACAATGCAGTTGCCTGCACAGCCCTTCCTCTTATAATACAGTAAATCAACCAGTCAACGAGGGAAGTGGTATATCCCAAGCAGCACAGCCCCCATGTTCAAAGAAGTCTGTCTCTCTCTTTTGCATCCTGGAGTTCCAATACGGATTGTGACAACAGGATGATTTTGCTGACCTCCCAGAAAATGAAATAACAAAAGAAAAATAATCAGATTTGTTGTACAGGATGCCAGCAGATGCTGTGAATAAAAACAGAACAGCAGCGGTCAGCCATGCTCTGCTGCTGGTGAAGTCTAGCCAATCAATACGGGATTGTGTCTGAGAGCGCCTGAAATCGAGCAAGGCACATTAGGAACAGTTCCCCGTCATATATTTGCCCTGAAGCTAAGAAACAAAATATGGTCAGTAAATAATCTAAATTGTGGGTTTTTTTAGATTTCACTCACTTCCTACTTTACTTTTGTTACTTTATTAATTGCTGTACAAAATAAAGTAAAGCAAAGATAACCCCGGTTTTTCTCCCCAGTTTTTATTACAAATTGAATACTGAACTTTTACATGCAACCCTTGGGTTGTAAAATAGTTAAAGGGTTCTTAAGTTCTGTAAAAGGTCTATAGATTTCCCTCCTCTCGGAAGAAAGGGATTAATTTTGATTTTCTTTAGATATATATGGTGAATGCTTCTTAACATACTTCAAAAACACTAAACAAATGAAACTTAAAACTCTACATATAGTGATTTTCCCCCCTATTGGCAGGAAGAAGTAGGTGTCACAATTTAAGACTAAAGATTGTGATTTTGGATGTCATCTAAAATGGGCTGGTAATTGGTACTCCTTTGGAAGTTTCTGAAAATATGTATATGATCCACTCCATCGAGGTTCCAGTTGCATGGGTCCAGTGTGAATGCTCTCACCCCCAAACAATGTTAAGTTCCCCAACAATACTATGAGTAAGTATATGAAGCAATGAGAATTCCGATACATTCCCAGAGTGGATGCAGACTGATAAGTCACTTTGGAACACAATTTGGCATTAGCTAGTTAATTTAAAAATACACTTATCTTCTGTCCCAGTTTGACTCCTCGATGTATACCCTTCAGAAATTGATCGTGCCTATGTGCAAAAGTGCTTATAATAACATTGTTCCTAATAAGCCCTGACCTGGAAATTGCTCAAATAGTCATCATGAAGATGAATAAGTAAATAGTAATAAAATCAGATCATTGAAAACTAGATTAAACGAAGAGCACACTACTGCTAACCCATAGCAAATCAACCTCAAAAAAATGTAAGGTCACACAAAAGAAATGGGGACAAAACAATACACATAGTGTAAACCCATTCATGTAAAGCTCAACCCCAGGCAAAACTCCTAATGTGGTTAAAAATGCACATTTATAAAGAAAACAAGGAATTAGTATCACAAAACTTAGGACTGGTTATACCAAAAGAAGACAATGCATTGTTTACCATTTGGTTTCACCTATTTTTCACCTTTTATTTTAAGGGTTTGCTTTTTTTTTCTTCCCCTTTGGCTATTTGCAGCCTTCTCTTTCATTTCTCTTTCCTATTATGGACCATATTCACTTTGTAAATCTACTTGGTGCTTCCAACATAATGTTCAATACTAATATCTTCTCTTTCTGTATTATTTCACACAGTCCATTGCCTTATCCACCTGCCATAGAACAGAAAGTTATGCTAGATCCTGCTATGTGAAATCACAACAAATAGCACTTTTAGATGAAATAAACAAAACACCAACCACTTCAGCTGGAATTTGTGCTAGCCTCCAAATAGCCTCTCTGGTTTTCGGTACCTTCCTCTCTGAGAAATGCTGACTCAATATAAAATACATCACATGTTCTGTAATCTCTCTCTTTAAGACTACTGGGAAGGTACTAGTGAGAAGCTAGAGTAGCTTCCTTTTTAAAGTGAGCAAACACGGGGCATTTGATGCTATCTGCTCGCTGTGGCTGATTAATACGCTGGGGAAGAAATACACAAAATGAGCAGGAAGGACTGTTTCCATGGTTGCCAAGCTCTTTGCATAGAACAAAAGGAAGGAGGCCTCTGAAGGTCCCTCAGACCCGGAATTCAGCATTATTGAGTCCTGGAACTGCAGAAGAACGGGGTATGCATTGCAAATAGCAGTCCATATACACTAATAATTTAAGACAAATAGGCCATAAATTATCACTTGGGGGACAATACACAACAATACTATTGCACTACTCGAGTACAGTAGAGTTTTATACAGAAGTGTATGCGGAAGGAAACTGACCTTTACTCAGTGCATGCTACATACTGGGAACTGGCTAGGCTATCGTTGTACCAGAAAACATGATCACTCTTTCTCTTAATCTAACAGATGAGAGATTAAGACTCAGAAAGATCAAAGAAACTTTCCCAAGGCAAGCACCTGAGCCTTTTTCTCTCCTGTCCAAAGCCAGGACTGCATCTATCATAATGCAATAATGCAGACTAGCATCACACAATTGGTCTATATAAGGCATTTCATGGAGTACTCTGACAAAGTATGTTGCTATATAATATTTACACTAAGGAAGCTTTTCAAAATATTTCCTGTATCCCTTTAATGTAGACTCAACTTTGAAACAAAAATTTACACCAATATTAAAAATCGCCATGTTTCTTTTAAATGATTAATTTGATTTTATGTAATGAAGTCTATGTATTTTATAAGTGGCCATATGCCCCTCTTCACAATGACCTCAAGAAAGCTTAGAGTCAAATTTGGGACTCAAGCTCTTGCGCTTATGTTTTCTACCTTTCTGCGACCTGACCACTCCTATCTTCATTTCAGTTTTATCTAGTTTTCCTCATCATATACTTTTTAATTATGTTTCCTTTTGCTAAATCATATATATTTATGACAGCAGAGACAAGGCAGGATATGAATAATAACTCTCTTTAAAGGCAAGCTTCATGTTTTAGCTCTTTAAACATTTCATAATCAGGTGGTTAGTCTTAGAGAATTGCTTCCCTATACATACTTCTGGTTTTTTCTTCCACATTTCTTTTACAAGTGTCTAATATGTTGTGTTATAGAGATATCTGCTAGGGACAACTAAAAATCCATTTCATCTTGTTATATCTTTGTCAGAAGAATGAATTCGGCTCTGTCTCAATCCGACCTCTCAAATGTTATGCTTTGACAGACACTCTCTCCTTCACCTATCAGATGGTCTTGGAAATAAGAGAAAAACACCTATTAAATCACCCAGGATGTATCTATATTACAGAATAAATATCAAATGTTGGATTGGAATATAGTGATCCTCTTTCCTCCCAGGAAAATGGGGGGAGGGGTACAATTTACACAAGCTTATTCTTTATATCTTGATATCTTGAGAAACACATGGGCACGTCACATTAGTTATGTTTAAATTCTAATATTCAGCAAAAGAGGCTGACTTTTGTCACCCCTCATCATATACAATGACTCATGCAGGCAAGAGGTCATCTCTATTACAAAGCCAAGATATAATCTATAAATAACCGTGGCCTCTTGAATCCCAGAAACATTTAAAACCAGTTTCCCACTAGAGTCTTTTAGGATATTATATTTGTATTTTTCTTATCAGCTTGCCTGGACCATTATATGGACCAGACATAAACATCTCTTTCTTAAAACAATTGGAGACAGGGGCGCCTGGGTAGCTCAGTTGGTTAAGCAACTGCCTTCGGCTCAGGTCATGATCCCGGAGACCCAGGATCGAGCCCCACATCGGGCTGCCTGCTCGGCGGGAAGCCTGCTTCCCCCTCTCTCACTCCCCCTGCTTGTGTTCCCTCGCTGGCTGTATTTCTCTCTGTCAAATAAATAAAAAATCTTAAAAAAAAAAAACAAAAAAAACAATTGGAAACAGCACTTGTATTATCAAACTTCCTTCTTTGTTGGATTATTTTTTGGTTTCCTCCCAGTTCTGACACTTATCACTCCCACAATCTTCTTCATCACAATATGCAATCTTATGATAAAGGCAAAGAACTAAACAGCAAGAGAGGCTTGAAGAATGATATTTAGGCCTACCTCTGCCCCCAAGTTCTCAGTACTCAGAGCACTAAAAAGTTTTGCTGCACAGAACTGAGCTTCACTCAACACCTAACATCCAGCACTGATAGAACTTGGAGTAATCCCTGTTTTAGTCTCAATATACCTGATGAACTCCAAAATGAGATAATTATTGGATGTCAGCTTAGAAAGGGTCAAAATGAAGCATTTGGGATCAAATACAGCATGCAGAATGACAGAAGCCTATAAATGATCTCAATGATGAGGAAAAAATAGAATAAATGAAAATCCAAAGGTGATTCCCACCATCCGCAGCTTATTGGGAACGCAGTCTCCTTAGACCCAGGTAGGAGATATTTCCTAGCATACACCAGTAGGTCTTCTCAGGCCAAATATAGAAATCTGGAAATGCCAAAGCTGCAACTTTTGCAGTTAGAAGGAGTGTATTCACACGTAAGTGTAAGAGAGAAGATTCATATCTAGAAATAAATAAATGCATTAATACAAACATTACATAAAATATTTAATTATATAATAATGTAACGTAGATACCGTATATACTAAGCATAGATCATATATGGGATAGATAGTATGTATATGTTTTTAAACCATATATAGTGGCGCCTGTGTGGCTCAGTTGGTTAAGCGACTGCTTTCAGCTCAGGTCATGATCCTGGAGACCCAGGATCAAGCCCCACATTGGGCTTCCTGCTCGGCGGGAGGCCTGCTTCTCCCTCTCTCAGTCCGTCTGCTTGTGTTCCCTCTCTATCTGTGTTTTTCTCTGTCAAATAAATAAATAAAATCTTAAAAAAAAAAAACACATATATACAGGCTCAGAGAGCTACTATAGAGTCCTTTAATTAGCTACACACAAAGCTAGGCATAAAGTTCCAAATCCTATTTCTGAATTCAATGGTCCTATCTTAATATATACATATCAATTATTTGTATAGGATCTATATTAAAGATCATTTGACATTTTCTTAACAATTACTGGAGTGCTATACACAGAACAAGTGCTGAAAAAAATCTGTGATAAATGCATTATTAAACAAGCCTTCATCCTGATACTTTAACATATGTAAATAGATGGGATGTCTCAAATGTGGAAGATTTTAAGTAAAATGACAATTCAAATAAAACATGGAGTCAGGCAACAGCAACCATATATCTAAGCCACTGAAGTCAAGAAGAGCAGGAAGCATTTCTTAAAACAGAAGATGAGATCTGCCTCCCAATGGAGTAAAAGATTTGCCCCATGTTTGAATCTCTCATCTTGTAAAACTGTATTGCGCCTTTGTGGCCATCTATCCTCCCTGAGTTTCAATGTAGTATTTGATCAGCTCAACAGGGATATAGGTGGTTGTTTGGAGAATTAAATGAGAATGTATATATATGGTGAATCCCATGCCTGTTACAAACTGGAAGTCCCTATATAAATGTACAAACAAATTTTGTGATTTATTCATCCAGGTAATATTGTGATAATATCTATACTTCTATAACAATGTGTTTATGATATTTTGCAGATTAGTTTACCAGATAACAGAATCTTAATAAATGTTAGTTGAATTCACATTCTTCACCTTTAGGCTATGCATTGTTTAGACCACTGTTATTTCTTTGTTTTCCCTTGAGTTTACAAAATATTCACTTTTCCCAGTTATCTCAATAATTCTAATATTATATGTCTACTTAAACTGCTCTCCTTGATATTTAAGGAATCTGAATATTTTCATTAGGTTAATTTTTCCACGTTCTTTGCCATTTGCTTTTTGATTTAATACTGCTAACCCATTCAAACTTTTTACTATATCCAGTGTATATAAAATTTATTGAATGTGTTGTGTTACAATTATTGGTTCATAAACCTAACTGGAGTTCAGAACATTCTTTTCTTTAGTTGCAATAGTCTGGGAATGAACAAGCCTAAATTTTAATCCTGGTTCTGACCCTAGCCAGCTTTATGACAAATGGTAAATAAACTGTTTAACCTCTTTGTACTTCTAGTTCTTTATCTGTTAAAATTAGTACCATGGGCCTGGCTGTTACTGTCTAAATATTTTTTTAGTTTTATTTTAAAAATTAGGCATATTAATTTTTAAGGAGAATTAGGATTTGGAATTACATATTCTACATTACTCAATTAGTGCTTTTTGACACAAGGATAAGGTCAGTGTGGCTAGACAGCAGTGGCATTATCACTCACGCATCCTGCTAATGTGGCTCTAATTTGCTACAACTGTTGTGGAAAGTCATTTGTAAATATATAAATCAAGAGCCCTAAACATGTTCATAGTCTTGATCTCCTGCTGCTAGGCTCAGAGACTATTCTAATGTTATAATTTATACCAGAGGTATTTAATATATAGTGTATTCCTAGTGAGATTAGGATAACAAAAGTAGACAATTTACTATATAGCAGTAGAAGCAACAAATTCACAAAATGAAAAATTATGCGGCCATCAAAATCATACAATATTTTCACATGGTAAAGTTCTTAATACAATTCATGTTAACTAAAAAAAGTAATGATTCTATGACTATATAACAGTTAAACAATGAAAATGTACATAGAAAAAATGGAATAATACATGCCAAAATAGTAATAATAGCTTTATTCAGAAGATGGGATTATAAATAATGTTTTTCTAAAATGTGCATATTTTTCATGCCTATTGTTTTTTTTAAAAAAATAAAGGAAACACACTGCTAACTTCTAATGAAAAGGGTTGTGAGATGTCAGTTTCAACACAATGAAGCATGATTTTGTAGTATTCCAGTCTGTCTAGAGTTTCATGTATGAACATGAAATTGTGGCTAGTGGGTGATGTCCATGTGTAGGGTAGTTTTATCACTTTGTCAGATTATTTGTTTGGTAATCAAATTATGAATGGAAGTTGCACTAGAATGATTTCAAGGTCATTCTAATAGTTTTAACTATTAGAACCTATAAACCTAGAAAATTCCAAAAGCTGCTTTTAGTCTACAACTCCCTGTTCCCACCTGAAGTTAATTTACCTTGGTAGTCCATTAACAACTATTAAAAAAACATTTACCTCCTCTAATTCTAATAATTTAGAACTAAAACATTTATAATTTTTGTCTAGTAATAAAAATGGCTCACATTTATTCAACTTTATGAGACACTTAATTCACCAGGCAACAACCTTACCAGATAGGTTATACTATCCCATTTTACAGATGGAGAACTGATGCATAGGGGAGTTATATAATTTGTGTTTCAGCTCACAGAGGGAGAGTACATGGCATTGCTATAAGATTTGACCCCATTCTTAAACATAATGAAATGAAATTTTTTGAATACAATCTTATGCTAGAAACTTCTCTGCTCATGTCTTGAATGGAACAAGGGACTATCTTCAATTTTCTTTCTCAAGTGAAAACAATGGGTGCAGAAACTGATCACATAGCTTGGGCAATTTTCTGACAGTGAGAGGTAGCACATTATTTCCAGTAAACATTTACAGTAGGATGGTGGCAGTTCCTATAGCTATTCTCACCAATGGAGCCAGAATCGCATATGTGTCTGTCACTGAGCACAATGACAGAAATATATATTATATAAATATGTATTTATATATACACACACACATATATACATATATATATACATCATCATGTTTGTGTTACTCACTTATACACTTATACTCACTTATACACTGAAAAAAAATGAATGCACAATCTAATTCCCCTCTCTTCAATTTAAAAGAAACCAAGCTGTCTAGTCTGAACGCAACATTTTAGGCATGGTTACTTGGACACAGTGTCCATATGACACCAATCCATCAAATGACAGCTGCTGGGTAATAAACAAGGAGAAAAGAAATTGAATTCTTGAGTCTACTTCTATCTAGTTATTGGCCTCAGAGAAACTATAGAAATTCTTTAAGAATTTCATAATTTAAGAAACTTGTATAATTTATTCATAAATGGAGTGATTTTTCTATTTTTTTCTTTCAGTTTTACTATCAATTAAAGTCACAGAACTTCTGAATCATTATCTTGATACTTCATAATAATCTGTTTTACACTGACCTCATACCATATCTTACCATCATTTTAACATTTATAATTCTGAGTACCGATCTGAAATGCATTTGTTACATTCAGTCAGCAATTGGACAAATGCATTCAGGAAGAAATACTTTACAAATATTCAAAAATAAAAATCTTTTATAAGACAAATAAAGACAAATGTGTTTTATACCTCACTACCTTCCCCCAGTGACAACTATCTATTAAATTTTCTGATAGTCTATATATTTATAGATTCATTTCAAGTAATGTGACAGTCAAAATAAACATTAAGAGATTTTTCACTTTGTTTGCTTTGCCTTCAGTTCTTTTGCTGAAACATAATTTTAGCACATCTGTAATTTAGTATATTGTGTAGCTGGTTGCTTTTGTAGACCAAGGTCATTATTATTTCTGTTACATCAAAGCATGGGCCATGGAACACAAATGTATTTTATTTGCACTAAAATGTTACAATATGTTCTATTTTAACCTTCTGAAGTATATGAGAAATAAAGTGTACAAACTTACTAACAGAAGAGTTTCAGAAGAATTGTAAATGTAGGATGAATCCTATTCCCTAACAGAGGAGTATTTTGTTATACTAAGCCAGATGATCTCTCATTTGACTTTTTTCCTTGTACAAAAGAGAAGGATGTTTGAGTCATCCATAAAAATGTAATAATGATCAGGTTGCTACCCTTTAAAGCCATGCCCTTGGGTTTTATTGAGGGTTGATGCAAGGAACAGCCATATGTAGATGGCTTCTGCATCAGCTATAAAATCATTTTTGAAGGCATTATCCATTTACATTATTCAATGTTCCCTGTGAAAAAGACCTTGAGTGATATCCTTTTAGGACATCATATCAGGGGGAAATGTTTTCTGTAGAAGTCATTTATATCCTCTTGTTATAAATAAAGTGAAAGGTTCCTTTTCTAATTTTGTCTTGGATGCCAGGAAGCTCAGAGTGGTATGCCAATACTAACTTATGTAACTAATAAGTTTTTAGGGCCAGTATATTCAACTCCAGTTTATATTTGTCTACCTTATTGTAGGTAGATTTTCATCATAAAATGTCTTAAAATCTACTTGGAAATGGAAAAAGTATAGGATGAAAAGTAGAACACAGATATTTTTCAATCACTTACTTTTTTTTTTTAAGATTTTATTTATTTGATAGAGAGAAACACAGCCAGAGAGGGAACACAAGCAGGGGGAGTGAGAGAGGGAGAAGCAGGCTTCCCGCCGAGCAGGGAGCCCAATGTGGAGCTCAATCCCAGGTCTCTGGGATCATGACCTGAGCCAAAGGCAGTCATTTAACCAACTGAGCCACCCAGGTGCCCCTCAATCACTTACTTTTATGAAGTACTATATTAACTAAGTTACATATAGTACTTAAGCCTTATAATATTATCAGTATCTACCATAGGAAAAAAACAACCATGAGGGGCAAAAATATTGCTAATTATACAGAATCACTGCAGCTTTAATCCTTACATTTTATAAAAACTATGTCTTTTCCTCAACAGCATATATACCAATAAATATAAAAATGAAGAAAAGATGCAAAGTTCCCAGGCAGGACCATGATGGTGTTCATATGGGTGAACCACTCAGGGTATACCCAATTGGCAAGCAATCACTTTGTTCTGGGACTGCTATAACTTTTTCTTTCTTTCTTTCTCAGATTTTATTTATTTGACAGAGAGAAACACAGCCAGAGAGGGAACACAAGCAAAGGGAGTGAGAGAGGGAGAAGCAGACTTCCCGCCAAGCAGGGAGCCTGATGTGGGACTTGATCCCAGCTCTCCGGGATCATCACCTGATCTGAAGGCAGTCGCTTAACCAACTGAGCCACCCAGGCGCCCCTGCTGTAACTTTTTCAAATTAGTTCAATGTACATGAAAACACCGACTTTATCATTCATTAGAGCAACATAACTGTTTCCTTCCATAATCCGTACGACCTAGCAAGTGGTCTACCAAGTAGAGAATTATTATGATGTACAGGTGAATAATATCAGTATCTAGAATAGGAAGGAAGGGTGGGGAGGGAGGGGATAGTTTCCTTTATGTATGATCCATTTGGATACTGATTATCAAAACTTTGCTTCCTTTGGCTCATGTCAATATAAACTGTGACAGAAAGGCCAGATTCTTACTCCAAATCTCTCTAACTGCATACTCCCTTCAAAGCATGATTTCTCTATTTTGGCCTCAAAATAAAAATATTTGCTTTTTAAGAAATATTCATACCTGTGCTCATGCCCAGAGACCCTGGTAAAATTGGTCTTGCATGGGACTCTAGGTAATGAGATTAAAAAAAAAAAATCCCCCAAGTGATGCAACTGTGCAGTCACTTTTTAGAAACACTATCAAAAACTAATTTGTAGGTGATTACTATGGAATTAACTTCCATGGCCACTCAACATGCAATCTCTACACACTCACACAAACACAGTTACACTCATTTTTCCCTAATGTCATGTGACAGTATCTCCCTAGCTCTTTACTCTTGTCTCTATAACCTCTATGACTCTTGCTTTGAACTCTTTGAGCTTAGCATTTACTTTAAATCTCTTTCAGAATCAGATCTCAGTTCTCATTAGTGGACTCTACTATAGCTTACTTCTCTACCACTTCCCTGCTCTGGACTAAACTGGAATTTAATCGCCACCATTGGTCATATGGCCAGCTTTGTAATCCAAGATGGAGAAGGTGTAAGAATATTGTTTATATAAAAAAAAAAGAATATTGTTTAGAATTCTCCATATATATGACCAAGACCACCTTTACAAAAATATAACTACCATATAGATGAGGAGGACAGAAGACAACCAAGTCCTTAGAATCATTGTTTTGGGGACGCCTGGGTGGCTCAGTTGGTTGAGCGACTGCCTTCGGCTCAGGTCGTGGTCCCGGAGACCCGGGATCGAGCCCCACATCCCGCCCCTGCTCGGCGGGAAGCCTGCTTCTCCCTCTCTCACTCCCCCTGCTTGTGTTCCCTCTCTCGCTGTGTTTCTCGCTGTCAAATAAATAAAATCTAAAAAAAAAAAAAAAAAAAAGAATCATTGTTTTGCCATAATATTAGGCAAACTTTGTCATAAAAATGAATTAGCTCATTAGCTCAATGGTGGACTAAAGATAGGTACAAGAAATACTAAGAATTTCACCCCATTCACTTATGCCACTGTCTTATCATTAAAATTTAGTACATAAAACAATGTTTGGTTACTTTATTACAAACAGTGCTTCATACATAAACGTTTTTTAAAAGTCTAGTTTAATGTGCCTGGCAAATTCAGGTAAAGTGAATAATTCCAAAAGCACAATATTGTATTTTGGAACAGTTTATTGATCAAATATTACACAATGGCACCATGTAACATCTCTGAGTATTTATGACAACTACACTCAAAATAAAGAACTTCATATCAAAACTCAAATAACAGCTAGGAGCCAAATTAGACTGAAGGACAGATTGCAAGTATCTTTAAGTTATAAATTCTTTCCAATTCCCTGCTAAAACTGCCTTTATCATTTTAATCCACATAATAGTTTCCACCATTATAAATTTATCAACCAGACTATTCATATGCATGGCATCTGTAATTATAATTAATTTGCTGAAGGCTCATTTTGCTGCTTCTATTAATTAGGATCCTATGGCTTTAAATAAATCAGTGAGAAGGGAGAAAACCTAAAAAGTGGAATGGAGTAGACTAGACTAATAAAGTGCATCACTCAAATGACACTCCCTGATAGTGTCAGGAAGATAACTTACTGGTATTTTGACCATCAGCACTGAATTAAAAATTTAACTAGTAAATCTAATGCTGTATGATCCTGCCCTGTTTTCTCTTCCAGATCAATTTCTACTAATAAATCATCTGATCACAAAAAAGGAGACAAGGGCTAAAATATGGAAATAAAAAAAAGAAGCAATGTAAATTATGATTCCCATGAAATTTAATTAGGTTTTTCAATTAACACAAGATGGATTTTCCTTTTTAATTAAATAAACTACCCCATCTTCGCCTTCACCCACCAAACAGAAAACAACAGCAAAACACATCCCAAGTTATTAGCTGTCCATTCTGCCTAAGTAGAATACAATCGTGTATTGGAAGAAATACATTTTCACTATCTCTTTCCTTGCTTGCTCTCTTTGAAACGTAAAACTCAACTAAAGTAATCGTGCTGGGAAAAACAATATATCCTAAAGAAACTGCAGGGAAGATCTTTGATAATTTATTGAAGACACTTTTGAGAGTTGGTAGCCTTTGATCATAAAAACCAATTTACAAAAAATTTCTAACACTTTTCAGTGGCAAAAAAAAAAAAAGTGAAAACTTGGGCTATTAAGCAACAAAGTATTTCTGAACAATAGTCTCTCATTTCTGAACAAGAACCTGGGGAGAATACATCGCATTATAGCCCCAAACCATGTCTAAACTGCAGTTTTAGTTGTTGTTTAAATTGAAGCCTTCCCTACAAAAAATTTGTTTCCTTGCATTGGAAATCAAATATAAATGGCACATGTTCCAAGTTCCTCAGAAAGATATGAGAATTCTCAGATGACCATTTTTTTTTGTATGTGTATTTTCATAACTGAGTCAGAATCGTCGGACCTTCCTACTTCCAGAACCGTGAGCCAATACTCCTTATAGTAGGGTTGCTATCCATCCCTAATGTTCTCATTGCCTCAGAATAGCTGTTAATAATATTCCCTTATACTATCAAAAGTATCTTGGCTTAGAAAGTAAGTGATGTAGGGACCCTATTATAGGGGTCTCAATTTAGTTTTTGAAAGGAAACAAAAACAAAAAACAGCCATTTTTTTTGAAGGCAAGAGCATGCTCTAAGTGGGCCAGGAGTAAGGGGGTGGGTGGGGGAAGGCAGATGGGGATAAGAATACAAAAGGAGAGGGAGAGAGAGAATCTTTTTTTTTTTTTTAAGATTTTATTTATTTGACAGAGAGAAACCCAGCGAGAGAGGGAACACAAGCAGGGGGAGTGAGAGAGGGAGAAACAGGCTTCCCACCAAGCAGGGAGCCCGATGTGGGACTTGATCCCGCGTCTCCAGGATCATGACCTGAGCCAAAGGCAGTTGCTTAACCAACTGAGCCACCCAGGCGCCCCTGAGAGAGAGAATCTTAAGCAGGCTCCACACCCAGCACTGATCCCCGTGCAGGACTTGATTTCATGACCCTGAGATCATAACTTGAGCTGAAATCAAGAGTTGGTCACTTAACCAACTGTGCCACCCAGGTTCCCCACTACAGCCATTTTTATCTTCTTTCATTGCGGGAAGGATTTTTATCAGCTTCGTTCACTCATGTTACCCAGACCCTTGAACAATCTGAGACACATAGTAGATTCATAATAAATAACTCTAAAATAAATAAATTTCTAAAAATGAAAAGCTAAAATGAGTCCCAAAGAGCAGCATGCTCCCAAGTGGACTGCTTGTGAACATCCCTAAATTTTAAATCAGAAAGTAAGCTTTTATATAATAATTTTAAAATCTAGTTGCATATCAGAATGTATAATAATATATCAACAACAACCAGAACTTAAAATTACCTAATTTTCTTTTAGAATAAGTTAATAAATTTTCCAGAGCAAAAATCAGTAGTCCATATTTTTTTAAGACTTTTTTAGGGCAGTTTAAGATTCACAGATAGTTTGAGGGAAAGGTACAAAGATTTCTCCTATATATCCTGTCCTCACAAATGCAAAGCCTCCCCATTTATCTGTAATTTTACCAGAATGGTGTATTTGTTACAAATAAAGAACTCACACTGACACATAATCCCCCAAGGTCCATAGTTTCCATTACAGTTCACTCTTAGTGTACAATCTATGGATTTGAATAACTGTATAATGACACATACATGTCTACTGTTATGTTATCACACAGAAAATTTTCACTGTCCTAAAAATCCTCTGTGCTCCACCAATTGTTCCTCTTTTCCCTACCATAAGCCCTGGCAACCACTTATCCTTTTTCTGTCTTCACGGTTTTGCCTTTTCTGGAATATCATGTAGTTGGAATCATATGTATATGTATGTATATACACTATATGTAGTCTTTCTACAAGGCATCTTTCACTTAGAAATGGGTATTTAAATTTCTTCCATGTGTTTTTAGGGCTTGATAATTCATTTGTTTTCAGTGCTAAGTAATATTCCACTGTTTGGATATAATACTGTTTACTTCTCCATTCACCTGTCAAAGGATATCTTGGTTGCTTCCAAGTTTGGGTAATTATGAATAAGCTGTAACAAACATTTAGGTATGACTCCTGCGTGGATACAAGTTTTTAATTTCCCTGAGTAAATAGCAAGGTGTATAATTGCTAGATCCTATGGTAAGAGTATGTTTAATTTTTTCCAGGCAAAGAGTCATAAGTATAATTAAAGAAGTAGATATTGAAAAAAATTAATGAGGTTTGTCAAATACAAAGTCAGTTGATCTGATTACTTTAAAGTAAGTTAATTAAAAATATTATTGGGAAGGGGTAGAATCTTGCAATTAGAAAAATGAAGAATTTAGAATCTATGAGTTTCTCATTTTCATGTTTCCAAAACCACATTTTTCTATCACCTTAGATATTAGAGATGGCAGTTTTTTACAGTACATTAATGGAATTAATGGTTTTCTCCTCCCATCCCCCCTTTTTAAAGCAGTATCTTTATCAGGCAGGACAGAAAACAAGACAATAAACTGTTTTTGGTTATTTTTTTTAAGATTTTATTTTTACGTAATCACTATACCCAACATGAGGCCCCAACTCATGACCTTGAGATCAAGAGTCGTATGTTCTTCCAACTGAACCAGCCAGGCACCCCAAGTATAAACTCTTTATTAAATCATATTCTATTGAAATGACAAAAAATTAAGAGAAATAGGATTTCAATACTGTATTTACATATTAATATACTTAGGAAAAGGAAGAGGAACTGGGAAATAAGTCAATCTGTCTTTATCATATTAACTGGAACTTTTTTTCTATCCACTTCCCTCTGCCTCCCAGGTACTGAGTTTACATTCACCCTGGCTTTCTGCCTGGGTCACTTTCTTATTCTCACCATTATAGCATTCCAAAGGTCTTTGTATCTGCCATCAACTTGTATATAATGATTTCTAGATATGATGTTATAACTTAGAGACAGTGACACAGGAATAGAGTTAAAATTTAGCAAGATGGCAACAGTGGTTTCAACTGTCAATATGGAGCAGGACGGTAAGATGGCATTCAGTCCATTAGTCTGTCAAGTCTATGCTTTTCTTGCATTTCTAACTGGTTCTCATGTTCCACAGGTTTTTCCTTTAACCCATTCTCTACAAAGTAACCAAAGTAAATTTTAGAAGCAAAAATTTTATCATATAATTCCTAATATAAAACCCTCAAATGGCTTCTCTTTCCATCTTTCTTTTGATAATTCTCAAATATTTAGCATGACAAAGATATCATGTGATCTGTTTTCAACTCACATGGTGAGTTTCTATTTTTTTTAAAGACTTTATTTATTTGACAGAGAGAGAGAGAGAGAGAGAGAGAGAGACAGAGTGTACAAGCAGGGGGAGCATCAGAGAGAGGGAGGGAGAGGGATAAGCAGGCTCCCACTGAGCAGAGAGCCCCACCTGGGGCTGGATACCAGGACGCCAGGATCATTACCTGAGCCAAAGGCAGATGGTTAACCGACTAAGCCACCCAGACATCCCAATCACATAAATTTCATTCTGTGTTACTTATTGTCCCTCAAATCACCTTGCCCTATTTTCAACTCCTGTTCTTCCCTTTTACAGGACCATTCTTACCCTGAATTTTTACTAATACATCTTGTCCTTTATATCTTAGCATAACTCCAACAGAGAACACACTGACCCTGAATCAAAGGCAGGTATTCCTGATACTGTTTCTTGCAATTATCTTTATTTTCCTTCAATGTCATTACCAAAATGTATAATTGCTTACTATGAGTTCTATTTACTGACCTAAAAGTTTCATTTACTGAACTATAAGCTCCCTGACGGTATACACTAACTCTGTTTAATTTGTCACTATTATATCTCTTCTGCCTTGAACTTAATAGGTGATCAATACATACCTGGTGAATGAATAAATTAATGAAACCCCCATGGTGTCACTGTAGGACACAAAACAATTCAATATCTCATTATTGAGCAGGGTGAGTTTTCACTTTTGGCCCAGAATCAGTTATGATGAATTTTCAAATAATCATAAGCCACACTACTGATATCCTATATACATTAGAAAAAAATGGCATCAAACCAACAGATAAAATCAAAAGGAAAACCCTGACCAGCATTTTGATGAGGTATACATTTGCATGCATTTTACATTTCATAAAATGAATCCTTAGGTATAAAACATGTCCAACAAAATGAATATAGTCCAAATAAATTGCACATTAGCATATATTTAAATATCATGAAAATTGGCCAATTTTGCACATTTCTAGTTTTCTAAAAATTGTTGCAGGGTGAATTTAAACTCACTACCCCAATAAATTCCAAACGAAACATTTCTGCATGATAAAGTAACAAAAGGGAACGAAGGACTAATATAATCTCTACAGGATATCTACTATAAAGACCATATATATGTAAATTTTTGAGAAAACATTACTATTAGCTCTACAGAGAGTTGGCTGTTGTCTACAATATAACATTTAAAAATCCAAAAGTGTATTTTAGGTGAATTTAAATAAAAATTGAAGCTGGGTCATACAAAAATGATTTTAAAGAAGACTATCATTCAATTTAATATTTAAAAAAGCTACGATTAGCCATGTCCATCAATATGCCACACTAGATACACTAGTGACCCTTTTACAGAATACTTTTTATATATACACAATATACAATACACATATACATGTACATATATTTTTCTTAAATGAATTTATTTTTTCAAGTATTTTATTTATTTATTTGAGAGAGAGA
The DNA here is from genome assembly GCA_004023965.1 of Spilogale gracilis. Lineage (NCBI taxonomy): Eukaryota > Metazoa > Chordata > Mammalia > Carnivora > Mephitidae > Spilogale > Spilogale gracilis. The sequence goes on along the minus strand of PITA01002828.1, from coordinate 127,543 downwards.
GCATGAGAGCGAGGAGGGCCAGAGGGAGAAGCAGACTCCCTGATGAGCAGGGATCCCAATGAGAGACTAGATCCTGGGAGTCCAGGATCATGACCTGAGCTGAAGGCAGTCACTTAATCATCTGAGCCACCCAGGGACCCCATTAAATGAATTTCTAAGTGAAAAAGAACAAAAGATTATTCAAAAAGGAAAACAAAACAAAAGCAAATGAACCAGCAAAATTCAAAGCCAAGAAGGGAATCCAGAAAGGAAAATTCTATCCTAAAATTAATCCCTATCTCCAGATTATACCTAAACCCCATAAAGCTGATCTTCACTTTTCAGATCCTCATAGGATTTAGGAGATAAACAATAAGGTCCAGTTTCATTGAAGTTGAGCAAAGGGACTTTTACTAAATAAAGACTATAGATGGCCTATCTCTTACTAGAATGTGCAATAAGATCCTATCTACCACCCTAAGGGTACAAAATCATAGAATAGGTTCTTAGCACTGATAGTTGATTTTATGTACCAACTGGTCTGGGTTGTAATGAAGCCCAAATATATGGTTAAGCATTATTCTCACTCTATTTATAAGGGTGTTCCTTGGTAAGATTTACATCTGAATTGGTAGTCTGAGTAACTAGATGGCTCTCTTCAGTGTAGGTGGATCTCATGCAATCTCTTGGAGGTTGAAATAGAATACATGGTAGGATAAGAGATACATTCTCTTTTGCTGACTTTTTTTATTATTAACATATAATGTATTATTTGTTTCAGGGGTATAGGTCTGTGAATCATCAGTCTTACACAATTCACAGTGCTCACCATAGCACATACCCTCCCCAATGTTCATCACCCAGCCACCCCATCCCTCCCACCCCTCTCCACTCCAGCAACCCTCAGTTTGTTTCCTGAGATTAAGAGTTTACTTATGGTTTGTCTCCCTCTCTAGTTTCATCTTGTTTCATTTTTCCCTCCATTCTCCTATGATCCTCGGTCTTGTTTGTCAAATTCCTCACATCAGTGAGATCATATGATACTTGTCTTTCTCTACCTTATTTCACTAGTATAATAGTCTCTAGTTCCATCCATGTCATTGTAAATGGCAAGATTTCAGGGTGATTTTTTTTTGTCTTTTTGGGGTTTTTTTTGATGGCTGCATAATATTCTATCACATATTCCTGACTTCTTTGAGCTAGGACATTGGTCTTCTGCATTTGGGACTGAAGCTTATTTTTATCAACTCTCCTGGTTCTGAGGCATTTGGACTTGAACTAGAATTTACATCATTAGTTCTTTTGGTTCTTTATACTTCAGACTCAGATTGGGGCTATACCACCGGCTCCCTGTGTCTCCAGCTTGCAGGTGGCAGATTGTTGGATTTCTCAGTCTCTATAATCACATCAATCAATCTTATAACAACTCTCTATAAATAAGTAAATAGAATTATGAATATGAATAGAGCACTTGTGCTTACTCTCTTAACCTCTTGCCCTGTGTGTGTGTGTGTGTGTGTGTATGTGTGTATATCTCCTGTTGGTTCTGTGGTTCTATTACAATGGAGAATGCTAATAAATACATCACCAAATCCAAAAGTGGAGGCTTTAAACACAAATACGAAAACAAAAACAACTAGTACAAGCAGCTTACTTTAGAGGTGATCCCAAAAGGATCAATGATGACATGAGAAAAGCAAAGCAGAGAAGAGAGCCAAGGAAGGAGCCATTAATAAGAATTGTGAGCAACTGAGCTCAATCATACTATATTCTTAAGAAACTCTTTGGGACATGCTTGAAAGCACCTCAGTTGAGTGAAGGAATGATGTGAGATCAACCCATTAACTCCCACTTCCATGGCTTGAGGATTTTTCTTTGTTATTAATTCCCTCACATTACTGAGTTTTGCTTGCCTGAGGCCTAGCCAGCTCCTGTAATTCTGGAAAAAGCCTACAACCTGAGAACAAGAGGAACCCAGTCACTCTAGTTGGGAACCATCTAGATGAATAGTAAATTAGCATGATTTTTATGAAGAAAATCCAAAGTAAAAAACTAATTATTTTAACTAATAGGAGATCAATGTATATTTGCTGAAAAGTAAATTAGCATACAAAATCATTTGATTATCTATATACCTACAGGGGACATTTGAAATAAGTATTTTTAAAACATACTACTTTAAATAGTAATCAAAATAGTAAACACATTGGAATAAGTCTAATAAATCATATATAAGATTATTATAAAATTATTTAAATATATTTAAAAAGACCTATTAAAAATAATATTACCAATTTCAATCCATGCAGTGAATCCATGTCAATGAACTGGGAGATTCATTAACATAATAATGTTTACTTACATAGAATAAATCAATAGATTCAACATAATCTCAATCGGAATTCCATTTGTATTTAATTATTTGTTCTTGTAGAGACTGATAAGAGAAAAGCACAAAGTATTCCAAGATACTGCTGAAGATGATCAAGAACTTGCCATAAAAACTTTGGAAACTAAAGTGTATGTTATCAAAGAGATGGACAAACAGACAAATGAAATAAAATAGCACAAAAATACACAGTATTTGGAAATATGATTGATGATACAACTTAATTACCCATAAGTAAGGAATAGAGGGTCATTTCAATATATGATGTTGAAAGAACTGCTTTACCTTACGGTAAAAAGATGAAATTCAATTCTTACCTCATATTATGCGTGAAATTTCACTACAGATAGATTAAAGAGTCAAACAGGAGAGCCAAAATTAAGATAAAATCCAGTCTTCTTTTCTACTTGTGAAGACCTGCACAGACTGGATACAGATATCTTTAGATACAGATATATTGCCCACTTTTTCCTAATAGGAAAACTTTTCCGATGCTTCGATGAACCCATCAATCTCACGATACTTCCTAACAGTTCCCTAGAATGGTCTTTCCCTTTTCTCCCATCCCCATATCTAATCCATTATTTAATTACTAATTCCTCAGAAACTTTGTCCACTTTCTTACCAAGAACCACTACTCTCTCATCTTCAAAGCCCAATTACATTTAATGCCTATACCAACATTTGCCAATGTGTGTACCCTAAAAATCTCTGAGGGAAGATAGAGCTCCATTGTCAAATAAGTTTAGAAACCAGTGCAAACTCAAGCTGTCTATTGAGGATTCACAGTACCATAGAATTTTGACAAGCTCTGCAATTTAAGAAAACAAACAAACAAATGAAACCTGATTAACTTTGTCAAAGTCAACATTTGCCTAAGTTATTTAGCCAGAGAACATTTTATTTGAGGAGCACCGGGGGATTCTTCTTGGAATATATCTAATAACGTATATCTGTGTTTCTAGGGGACACACACTGAAAACATGCCCAGCATCTTCAGTTTTATCATGTAATCAATCATAATGCTTTGCATATATTTTGAAGTTATAAAGTTTTTACAAAATCCTCATCGTTTTTACAAATTTTCTTCTCAAAGAAGAATTTTTATCACGCTAAAATTTCAGACAGAAAATCAGGTGATTTATATATTTTCTTAAGTTGAATCTTCATAACATAATTTATGCTCTATTAAAAATTCATTTTACTGAAGACAAGGTGAGGCTAACATTTTTTTTAGAATATCATCACTATGGTAATGTTGGGCTCTAAAAATTGTTATTGAATTGAATGGCCTATTTGGTCATCATTCACCAGGCCTGAATAAATCTAAATCTGGCCTTATCTTTGAATCAATTACACACATACACACACACACTCATGAGTTGACAAAATTCTATTGTACTAATTAATCATTTTGGAATTCATTATATTATTTGGCTACAATGAAATCTGTGTCAAATATTTCTTGAAATATGTAATTGGTACACAGAATGTAGTAACCAGATATTGAAAATCTTTGCCTTTGTATTTACATAGAGAACTTTTTAAGAAGCAATATGTGCAGGAATGGAATTCAATAATAGAAAGATATTGAGATACATATAAATATCAAGGATAAACAAGATAACATTAAATGTAATGGAGAAGTTAAAATTAAATCATAAATAAGTTTTGAATCATATCTCTGAAGGTTGAGGCACTATCTGTAATTGTCGAAAATAAAGCCCTCCTCCATATTTCTTGTTTCTACCATAGGCAGTGCTTAAATATTGGAAATGGGGTTATATTCACTGTAAATACTTGATGTCATTTTTCAAAGTTAGCAAGTATCTGATATTATATGGTGTGCTATCAAAACAATAAAACTACCAAAACAGAAACCAAGAAAAACTATATTCTTCACATCTGAGCTTTTCTTCTAGTCACTATATTATCCATAACTGTATAGCTCCATTTTTTAGGCTTATATAAAGCAAAGCCTCCATTAAGGAAGTAAGAAATACTTATTATGCTAATATCCCTCTGTGTCTACCTACTTACCTTGACCTACCACTGAGAAAAAAAATCACCTGCATGTAACTGATTTAAATTTAGTAGTCTGGAACTATGGACAAATACATGATGGCATTGTGTATCGCATTGGTTTATAATTAACAGTTTCGAATTACTAAGACCTGACTGTCCTTTACACTTATGTAACACTTCAGTCTTAAAAAAATATTTTCATGTACATTAACTAATGGATTAGTTATAAATTATAAAAAAAAAAGAGAGAGAGAGAGAGAGAGTCAAATACAGCAACTAATTAGCGAAACCAAAGAAATCAACTGGGTGAGCAGATTTTCTTTTAGCTCTTTAAAAGGTGAAGGAGAGACTCAGGAGGGTCAAGTGGCTGGTCTAAATTTCACAGAGATACTCTATGGTAGAGTTTACCCAAGAGTACTTAGTTCATGACAACCAAACTACAGTTCATCTACATTCTGAAAAGGACATCTTGAGGTATGGAAATAAATAGTTAATATCTTGAAGTACTGTGATAAATGCTTTAGTTCTCCAACCCTCGGAGCAAGCATACTGGCTAGATGTAAAAATTCCATTTTACCAATAAGAAAACTGAAGCTCAGATGTAAAACAACTATCTCTTTGAGAGAGTGAGAGAAAAAAAATATATATATATATTAAAATAAAAATAGATCCTCCAAGAAGCAAACATAAATATTTGCCACATAAGAGATTTTTTGAGAGAAACACTTGGGAGTTAAAAGGGGAAGAGGGTGGGGATATAGAGAGAAACATCAGACTATTACAGAGGTCTGACCCCTAAGAAGGAAGAGGCCCAGGCTTCAGTTCAATTTTTTTTTAAGATTTTATTTATTTATTTGATAGAGAGAAACACCACTAGAGAGGGAACACAAGCAGGGGGAGTAGTGAGGGAGAAGCAGGCTTCCCGCTGAGCAGGAAGGCCGATGCAGGGTTTGATCCTGGGACTCTGGGATTGTGACCTGAGCCCAAGGCAGACGCTTTACGACTGAGCCACCCAGGCGCCCCAGTTCAATTTTTTAATGTCTGGTCAAGTCAGTAGAGCCAGCCAAAGTCACAAGAAGGGATCATTCTCTCCCAGGAAAGGGCTTGTCTTTGTATCCCTGCTATACTGTTTCATGAGGAGGTTTGCCCTGTACAAACAGTAGGTTCAGAGTGTCATCCCTCCATTACACTCCCTAAGTCAGGAGATTTGAGAGACACATTTTCATGGTCACCACATTCCCTGTTTAAAAGACAAATATAGGGTGCCTGGGTGGCTCAGTTGGTTAAGCGACTGCCTTCGGCTCAGGTCATGATCCCGGAGACCTGGGATCGAGCCCCACATCGAGCCCCACATCGAGTTCCCTGCTCAGCAGGAAGCCTGCTTCTCCCTCTCTCACTCCCCCTGCCTGTGTTCCCTCTCTGGCTGTTTCTCTCTGTCAAATAAATAAAATCTTTAAAAATAAATAAATAAATAAATAAAAGACAAATATAGAAAATATCTTTCTAGTTTGGGGGTAGGAAGGATTTTCTTTGCATACAAAATATTAACTATACAGGAACATATTGGTACATTTGATCATATTAAAATTAAAAATGTCTAAAAAATAAATTAAGAATTTCTGTTCCAGATTCAGTAAATGAATGAAAGAGCATGCCACACATTGAGCTAAGATATTTGTAACACATATAGCTAATTAAGATCTATTACCCAGAACCAATTAAAATAACAACTGCTAGGAGTCTTGAATAGGATTTTCAGGAAGGGGAGGCTGATAGGGCCAATAGACATATGATAAGACAAACCACTTCAATAATTAGGAAAATGAAAATCAAAACAATAATGTGATAAGATTACAACCTACCAGATTGGTAAAAAATAATGAATGATAATAAAAATGGTGAAATGAAAGACATGGGAAGTACCACTGCTAGTGGAAGTATAAACATGTACAACTACTTTGGAAAGAGTCAAGCATTAATTAACTAACAAACTACAGATGCACACACTAAAGTACCCAGCAAATGTACTCCTAGGTCTATATCAACAAGCCAAAAGATACATCTAAGAATGCTCAGAGTAGCTTTTCTCTTAAGAGACACAACAGGCATGCAGGAGGATAAAACTGCCCATAGATAGTGAATGCACAAGTAATACATCAACTATAGTATATTCATACTATCAAAAGCTCTACAACATATAAAAAATAAAATAAAGCTCTATCTTTGCGGTGCCTGGGTAGTTCAGTCAGTTAAGTATCTGCTTTCAGCCTAGGTCATGATCTCGGGATCCTGGGTCAAGCCCCACATGAAGGTCCTCACTCAGCAAGGAGTCTGCTTGTCTCCCTCTCCCTCTGCCCCTCCTCCCCACTAATTCTCTCTCTTTCAAATAGGTAAGTAAATAAATCTTTAAATCTTTATCTTTAATACAGTCTAATCCTAAAAACAATATTGAGCCTAAAGAAGCAAGTCACAGAACAAAAAGTGAAAGTGATTCTCAATGAATGAAAGTACAACTATGTTGTATGGTTAAGGAACTCATCTGTACAGGGTGGAATTAACACAAAAATATATTACTTCTGGAAGGCAAGGGTTTGGAAGAAGGAAACTGCCAACAGAAAGAAGGACATGCAGAATTTTTCTAAAGGTTAATGAATACACTACAGCATTTGGTTATTTTTTCCCAAAATGTAAATATAAATTTTATATTCCTATGTGTGCATATATATCTTATAATTAATAGAAAATAAGAGAAAGCAAAACTCAGAAAAGATGAATAACTTGTTCAGGATCACACAGTTGATAAAGAATGATGAAATTACAATGCTTTGATTCCAAAACTAGTGTTCTTTCTTCAAAAATTGTCAATTAATTCATTTTCTCATAAATCTAAATAATTTTTGGCCTCTTCAACAGCACAGTTTTTATTTACAAAGTATATTTTAATCGCCTGTAGAGGAATAAGCTTGTTTTAAGAATTACATTGATGTTGTCCCCACAGTTGGAAACCATATTGCAGAAACCCTCAGAGGGAAGCTGTCATATTTAATATCTCCATCTCCCCCCACATGTAAATAAGCACACATCTCTTTCATCTTACACAAATTCTATTTATTCTCTGGATTAAACCAATTTGATCTCCTGTTTTTTGTTTTTTTTTTTAAGACAAACATAAGAAATTAAGGAGCAGAGCGAAGGAGCATTCAAGTCTTCCTGCTTGCCACACTCTCTCTACCAGCTCCCTCCTCCTCTACCTTTTAAGTAGGCCACTCATAATTAACCTTCAATAATTTTGCAAACATTTATTAAGCACCAAATTATGTACCAAATGCTTTAACTTATTCATTAAACCCTTACAGAAACAGTGTGAGGTAAGTACCTTCAAACTTATTTTGCAGACGGGGACACAGAATTTAAGGCACTGAGAACGAGAATAGATCCAAGGTGCCACTGTCATTTAATGGCAAAGCTAGGATAGAAAAGGCCAACTGCGTCCACAGATAGTAAACTTAATTACCACATCATGCTGTCTCCTCAGTAAATCTAAACGTGTCATCTTTCCCATAAGAATTTCCTACAACTGCTTCCTCCAGGTTCCTTCTCTCTGGGTTAGGATTTTCTTATAGGATTCTCTACTACCCAGTGAATTTATCTGTCATAAAGACAAAGCATGAAGATTGAGAACATGGGTCCCAGATCAGAATACCTGAAATAAAATCCTTTCTTTGTTATCTGCTTGATTTATTTACTAATTTTCAGATAAACTTATTAGAGCTCTATAAAATGGGGGTAATTCTATCTCCCTCAGGAATGTGGTAAGTTTTAAATGACATACTAGTACAGTACTCAAGATACTATTTAAATGTAGTGGATGCTAAATGAGAGTTTTTCTTATATTTGTCATTCAGAAATACAAAGATCAAGTGTAGAAATACAATAGTCTTTCTTCCTGTCAATTGCCACCTTTATAAAGGAAGAACAAACAAATATGGGTTACTAAATGGAAAGTGTTCCCTCCCTTCAGAATTCAGCCTTCCATGCCAGATCCTGAATGGTGGAAGAAAGCAGGCACTCAGAGCTAACCCTGTGCCTTGGAAATTCCAGGAACCTACAATTTTATACCTGTTTTCACTCCAGAAGAACTGAGGTAGTAAAGTGTATTAAAAGTAAGAGAATCAAAACTGCTGCTGGTTCTCCTATTAGGTCTCATTTATGATTTGCACTCATTTATGATTATCTCTTTATCCTTACGAACTCCACTGTTGGGACAGAAGATATTCTAGCTGGGGAAAAAGGCCAAGTAATTCCCTGGAGGTTTCTTGAATGATCTGCTGCTCTTCAAGATTCTGGAAAGTATATTTAAACTCTCATTGGACTAAAATTCTAAAGTGGTATATGTATGATAAGGAAGTTCACTAATAAAGAGAAGCCCTAAAGGACCATAAAAATCAAGATGGTTTAATTGATAAAATAATTAATGCACTTTAAAATAAACAATCCTAACACAGTTCTCTAACTAAAGGGTGTCATGAACATTAATTGAGAATAATATCTAAATCAGAAAATTATCTATCACTGGAAAATTCCTGTTAAAAGAATTATTTATAAACTATTTAATAAATTCTCCCTACTTTAGAGATTAAACATTTTCCAAAGTATAACCATTTAGGGAATCTCTTAAATTCAAACTTATCTCTATTTTATCGTTTCATGCTATCCAGCCTTGAATTTTGGTTAGAAGAGCAGAAACTTGTTTCCAACATATTGTGCCATTTCCCCAATGTAATCTCATTTCTATTAACATTTGAACATGGAGAACTCAAATTTAAAAATACTAAATATTGAAATAAGATCAACTGAAATTCACATGATAACACCTTTCAAAGCAGTTTGGATATGTATTATAATAGGCCACAACCATGTTTTCAGAATGGCTTAATACATGGAACTATAATATTTATTAGTTGTATAGCCTTGAGAAAACACCTGAGTCTCAGTTTTATCATTTATAAAACGACATCTATATATCTACTTTATAAATATATAGTGGTGAATGAGGAAATTGAATGTGTAAAGTCAGAGCTATAATTCTTAACTCACAAAGGCACTTGATAGAAGAACAATTTAACTCAAATTCTTCACTGTTTTCTGCTTCTACCTTTTACCATGTGACTTGCAGATCCAGCCTTGATTTTGAATTTGACCATGTGACTTGTTTCAGCCTATGGGATGTTACCATATGTGGCATACTTAAAGGTTTAAAATATGCATGTACAATTGGGCTTGCCATCTCCTTTAGAGAAACTATCATTGCTCTTCCAGTCTGTGCTCTACACATGGAGCAAACCTGAGGCTGCTCCTCAGTGCCGAACTGTAGGTTGACACAGATCTACCTAGCCAAACCATACTGGTGTGTGATGGAGAAGAAATAATTACTGCTGTCAGCTGCAGAGTTAATCCCTTAAATGTCAGGATTCTGTATTATGCAGCATTAGTATGGCAATAGCTAATTGATACTATAACTTCAAAGTGCTATATATGTAACTTAAAAATATCTTGATTATTCTTTATTTCTTCATCTGTTCTGAGATATTATCTTTTTGTAGGGTTCTTAAATGAGTCCATATTTGTAAAGCACTTAGGATGCTTTACACATACTGTCCACAGAAGCAGTATATAAATATAACCTCTTATAGTTTTGGTGTTGTTAATAGACCTCAATTTCTATATTTTTTAATGTTATGTGCTTCTATAACTTAGACCCTATGCCACTCTTCTCTGAAAAATAATTAAGCACATCAAGTTTATTTTCTTCCAATGTGAATGTTTTCCAATTAGAGAATACACCTCTGACTCAGTCCACAAGAGAGCAGCCTCCAACTTAACATACATGTTAACAACATGTGTTTTAGGTGTGCATGTAGACAGAAAGATTCTTAGACATGTAGGCACCACCAGGAGTGATATTTGAGAGAAAGACACAAGAAGTATCTTATGATTGGGACTTCTGCACAAGAGAGAGTTCTTTCCATATTGCACATAGCACAAATATTTTTCTTTTATCACCAATTTCTAAAGTTACTAATAAAATTTATTACATGAATTAATAAAAATCATAAATCTGGAAGACAGAAAGACATAGGATATAACAGCTGTGATGGTTAATTTTATAAAGTGCCAACTTTGTTGTTAGCCTACAGTTCCCAGTTTTTTTGGTCAAGCATCTGTCTACTTTTTTCTGTGAAGGTACTTTTTGGATGTGACTAACATTAAAATCCATAGAATTTGAGTAAAGTAGACTGACCGCCAGAATTTTGGTGGGCCTTGTCCAATGAGTTGAAGGTATTAAGATCAAAACTAGAGATTTCTTAAAGAAGCATAAATTCTACCTCAAGACTATAACACTGCAACTGTGCTTCAGTTTTTAGTCTGCAGATTTTGGACTTAAGTCTGTAATACCAACTCTTCTCTGAATTTCCAACATTCTGGTCTCTCTATAAATTTGGACTCACCATCCCCCACTACTGTGTGATTTAAGCCAAATTTTTAAAATAAATATCACTTGATATATAGATGATTAAATAGATCAATATCTTATTGGTTCTGTTCATCTGGAGAACCCAATACAGTGGCATATAGAGAAATCATTCTCAGGGTAAATATGCAAAGGACACTGTGCTGCAAATGGGAAGAAATCTCAATTTTCAGTGGGCTATCTCCATTCAGTAATTCAGTAAATATATAGTGAGCTCTGTCATATTCTATAACATAGATTAGTGAGATATAGGCATGCCCTCCAGGAGATCATAATTTAGGGACAAAGTCAAACTGATAATCACCCAAAGGAAAGCAATAAGGTGATAGAACTTACTGTAGCAAAAGGAAGCAGGGTCCAGGATCTGAGAAATGTGTTTCAAGAAGGCGCATTTCAAACATATTAAAAATTATTAGACACAGTAACAAAAGTCCGACAATTGACAGGAAAGAACGAATACAACCAAAGCCTTGGAGATAAGAAAGTGCAAGCTATGGACTGGAACTTGAGGTCATGTGGGCCTGCTGTAACAATAGGTATAGAGAAAAGAAAGCAGATGAGATCTCAGTTACAGAATGAAGATCTTCCGCACTTCGGACAATGTTTATTCTATTTCCTTTTGCCCTTTATCTTTGTTTCCTGGAAACCCTGAATTAATACTGGTATCTATAAATGCTCAATAAATCTTTATTTCAACACAAATAGATGAAATGTATGAAGGAATAAAACACATTTTAGTGGAAGGATACTGGAGTGAATCTCCACATGACAGAGACCAAGAAAAACATATGTATTGATTCAAAAGCATTTGTTAGGTGTTCAAGAATAGCCCAAATATTGCATAAAGAATTCTGTGAGAGACTGGCAATTTGGTTTTAAGCAAGGGAGACAGAATCTCTATTTGACTGAGCTTAATTTCTAATAACAAAGAGGATGATAAATGAAAAGTTCCAGTGAAGTATAAATATAGTACATTTTTATTTAACCTTGCTAACTAAGGATTCCTACTTTCCTAGAAAAAAAAAAAAGACTTAGGGAGACATATTAGTTGCATAACATATTTGGTTATATATTTTTGTGCTTTTTGACCTACATAGTAAATATTATTTTGTTCTTTGTACAATATGATTACACCCAGGCTTACCTTTGTGGAGTAATGACAGCTCTCTGAGATAACATCAATTTTGCATATTATTATGGATAGAATTAGTTCAAGTTAACCTAAGTTGGTAATTTCAGTCAAAAATCTGGTTCTCCTGGTAGACAAACCTGACAAAACACATTCCATATATAATGAGGACTGATACAGCTTCTCTCTATACGAGTGTAGTCCATATTTCATATGCATCAGCATACTGATCTGCCTTCAATAGTGTTATATCCCTCATTAACTGAATGCCCATGTCCAGACTCATGATCTCATGCCCACTCCTAAAACTTTATACTTTGTAAGGTCTGTGTAGGTCAAAAGATGTGTAAAAATCATGGCTACATTCATGTTATTGCAATAGTTACTTAGTGCATTGAAAAATGTAAATAAATAGGCTCATGGACATGCCAAACTTAGAAATCATTCAACATTATTTTACTCCAAGACCTATTTTTATCCTGCAACTTGCATGCAGAGAATGGAATACATATTGTAAAAGAAATTAAATCTAGACTATGATTTATTTCTTATTTCATTGACATACTTCATATATTTCCTTTTTTATACTCCTTCTAACACAGTTATGCAAGCACCTGTAGACTTACCATCTCATTTTATCTCATAAACCGATGGAGAAGTTAATACAGGGTAGGCAAGTCACTTCTTAATGTCAAATAGGTTATGTGTTTTAGGAAAAAGAAAGGAAGATCAGTGAAGGAAAGGATACAAAAAAAAATTATTAGTCAGTAATAAATGACATTTTCCTAACAATAGCTAGCCTCTTCAAGGTCCTGGAAACCTCACTTCCAAAATTCCTTAGAGACTTACACTATCTTTAACCCCCTCCCAATTTGAAAGTATATAAATCAGCCATTCCTTATGACCCCAGTGCAGCTCTTTCTGCCCACAGGTCCTGTCCCTGTGCTTTAATAAAACATCCTTTTTGCACCAAAGATGTCTCAAGAATTCTTTCTTGGCCAGTGGTTTCAAACTCAATTTTTTCTACATGACCCAGGACTTATTTAACCATATTTACTAAAAAATAGTAACATATAGGTTCATATATAAAATTCAATTGCACTTGTATGCACTGGTTACACAATAAAATTAGAAAATAATTGTTTTAATCTAAAATACATGAAATTCTTGAGGATATATTTAACATGTATAAGTATCCATTGAAAACTACAAAAAGAGAAATGAAAGATAATCTGAGTAAATGGCGAGATGTAACATGTGCCTAAATTGGAAAACTCAATATTATTGAGTTGCTATTTCCTCCCAAAATTTTCTAGTTTCAGGGTAAGTCCAATCAAATCCACAAAGACATTTTGTAGAATTTTGACAAGCTGATGCAAAATGAATGCCAGATTCCTAAAATAGCCAAAATAATCATGAAAAAAAACTAGAAAATTAAAAAAATTAACTACTGGATTTTTTATTTATAGAACTGCATAAATTCAGACAATGTGAACTGGAATAAGGATGGATATGTAGATCAGTGGAAAAGAACAGAATAGCGAAATAAATTCACATGTATATAATAAATTGATTTTGAAGAGGTAATAATATATTTCAAAAGGAAAATGGAGCTAAAAAAACCCTAGATATGTATTTGAAAAAATCATTATTTTTGCATACAAAAAAATTTAACTCAAAATAGATCAGAGAAAGAAGAAAATTACAGAAGCCAAGATTTCAGATAGGACCCCAAAAACCCACAAATCAAAAGAAAAAATTATAAATTAGAATTTATCAAAATTAAAAATTTGTTTTTCAGAAGATTTTCTGAAGAAAATGAATGACAGAGACTACAGTAAAATTACACATATGAGTGTTATATATATTGTATATGTATAATATGTATAATATAAGAAAAGAATACATAAAATGAACAACCATAACTAAAAAGTAAGACAATTTTAAAATGAGTAATTTGGACACATTTAGAAAGCAGATATACAAAAGGTCAAAAACACTTAAAAATATTCATTATCACTAATTACCATGCAAATGCAAATTAAACCAAAGTGGCATACCTTTCATATCCATTAGAATAACTAAAATTAAAAATAATGTTAGTATCAAGTACTGGTGAAGAGCAGCTGGAACCCACATATATCAATGATGAGAACATAAAATATGTATAACTTTAGAACATATAGTGACAGATTATAAAGCTCAACATTTACTTATCATAAGACTAGTCAATTTGCACATCATAAGACTACATATTTGCACAAGAGAAATTAAAATATGTGTTCAGAAAAAGACTTAAAGATGAGTGGTCATAACAGTTTTATTTATAATAGTCACAAACTGGAAACAATCCAGCTTTCCTTAACAACTGGAAATAAAGAAATTGTGTTAATACAGACAGTGGAACACTACACAGGAATACAAAAAAAAGTAAACTACAAAATCATATAGCAATACAAATAAATCTCAAAATAAATACTCTTAGTGAAATATGCCAGACACGGAAGACTGTAACTTTTTTTTTTTAAGATTTTATTTATTTATTTGACAGAGACAGAGATCACAAGTAGGCAGAGAGGCAGGCAGAGAGAGAGGAGGAAGCAAGCTCCCCACTGAGCAGAGAGCCCGATGCAGGGCTCGATCCAGGACCCTGAGATCATGACCTGAGCCAAAGGCAGAGGCTTTAACCCACTGAGCTACCCAGGCGCCTGAAGACTGTATCTGGAATATATTTCTTTATACAAAATTCCAGAACAGGTGATACTAACCTAAGTGACAGAAAGAGGATCTGTGCTGTTAGCAGACTGGTCTGGGTTGGGAGGGGTGATTCACTACAAGACAGTGAGGGAAACTTTTGGGGTGATGAAAAATTTGAATTGGTTTACTTTATAATATATAAGTTGTACCTCAGTAAATATTAGGGACAAAAAAGAACAAGCTAATTTGTACTATTTTTGCTCTAAGAAAAATGGTTTCCTCCTCATAGGATCAATGGTCTGAGGGAAGATAAATTAATGAAAATATGGTTCCATAGATAATTTAAGAAACTATCCAGAGATGGTGTTTAAATTTTTCCCAATTGGTGTTATTCTAGAGTTTATTTATGTTATTTTTTATTTTTATTTTTTTTAAGAATTTATTTGACACAGAGAGACAGCAACAGAGGGAACACAAGTGGGGGGAGGGGGGAGATAGGGAGAGGGAAAAGCAGGCTTCTGGATGAGGAGGGAGCCTCACATGGGGCTCGATCCTAGGATCCTGGGATCAAGACCTGAGCTGAAGGCAGACACCCAATGACTGAACCACCCAGGTGCCCCAAGAGACTCTTAATCATAGGAAACTGAGGGTTGCTGAAGGGGAGGCAAGTTGGTGATAGGGTAATGATGGGCAATAAGGAGGGAACATCCATTCTAGAGTATTTTAAAAAGGAAACAGATATTTGGCTACTGGTTAATTGAAATTAATCTATTATAGGAGTATGGCAATCAATCAGTGGCTCTCACCATCTATGTAATTTCAGCACACGGAGGAAGTCAGGTTTTTCTACAGTTAGAGTATCACAAAGTGACCATATTTAATGAAGCCAGGCAAAGTGTTATTATACTTCCATGTGGTAATATAAATGGACCTATTAAATACTGATTATTTTATTTCCCATCATTATGAGTCAGCAGATATTTTACATATTCAAAGGGAACAGTTCAGCTTTACAGTTCTGGGGGCAAGATTTTCACAAATGAAAACAGGTAAGCCTTAAGGAAAACCCATGAGTGCAAATATTTTGTTATTCCTATGAGAAAAAAAAGGCAAGAGATGAGACTTCTGTCAAGTTAAAATTATCACAAAGAATGATGACAAGAATTTTTTGATTTTCCTTTTTTTTTTTAAGATTTTATTTATTTATTTATTTATTTATTTATTTATTTGACAGAAAGAAACACAGATAGAAAAGGAACACAAGCAGGGGGAGTGAAAGGAAGCAGCAGGCTTCCCACTGAGCAGGGAGCCTGATGTGGGGCTTGATCCAGGGACTCTGGAATCATGACCCAAGCCAAAGGCAGATGCTTAACAGCTAAGCCACCCAGGCACTCCTTTTTTTTGACACTCTGAGCAGTGAATCAAGATAAATCATTTAAACTTCAACAGGAAAATCACTCAATTTTTTTTAAATCCATAATAGAAGATTTTGTGGAAAAAAAAAAAAGGAAACCTAGGGTGCCTGAGTGGCTCAGTCCTTAACCATCTGCCTCTGGCTCAGGGTCCTGGGATCACATCAGGCTCTCTGCTTGGCTGGAAGCCTGTTTCTCCCATTCCCCTTGCTGGTGCTCCTGCTTTCACTATCTCTCTCTGTCAAATAAATAAATAAAATCTTAAAAGAAAAATTAGGAAATCTTTCAGAATTTAAACAAATCTTGTTCTCATAGCCTTAAAAGTAGACACTCAAGAAATTAAAATAAGAGTCATAAACATCAATAGATCAATCTAATGAAGTGAATTAGTCACTAAGAATCAGAACAAATTTAGAAATTTAGGTAAATTATTTCCAATATTTTCAAGGGAAAAGAGATTATCAAAAATTAAAATAGTTGGTATTCACTTCAGTTTAAGGAAAGGATTTAACTAAAATGTTTCAATATAAGCTTGATGAAAATTCTGTTTCCCAGAATATTTCTCTAAACAGACCCTTGGACAAGAATATGGTCACTAAAGAGATGCTAAATTTCACTTTATCATACAAAAAGCTTTCTCCAATTCTTCAAATAAGATGGATCTTGATGATACAAAATCAGAAAGGAGTTTAAAACCCCAGAACTTGATAAATTACCAGATCACATCTTTCCGTCAACCCAAGGTCTATACAACCAGTAAAGAACACAGATTTTATTTTTATTATTACTATTATTATTATTAAAAGGTTTCCATGAGCTAGAAATTTTTAGTTGGAAGGAGAGTCACTGGTACTTTTGTAAGGGGACAAGGCATTGCAGTTTTTCTTGCCTCTCATTTTAAGTGGTGCATCCTGTTGCTAATTACTCTGTCAGTAGGTGTAACTAAAACTTATCATGGTTGTTAGAAGCTGACTGCCTCCTGAGCCTCCCCTCAATGTCATGTCAAGCAAAATTACAGTGGCAATATAGCAAAACTAATTAGGGCACACTGACCTTAGCAGTGGGCAGTTCTTATCGATCTCAGCCCCAGCTTGTTCGAATTGTAAAAAATGAAAACAAAGAAAAATGTCTACTTGCTACTAGCCCTTTCTAATCACCTGTTTTTTCCAAGAAAGACATGAGAGGTAAACCCTTTGAGATGCACTTTTAATTACAGGTCTGTCTTAGTTAGTCTGGGCTGCTGTAACAAAATACCACAGACTGGTTGAATGGCTTAAACAATAAATAATTGTGTTTTATATTTCTGGAAAAAAATTGTGATAGCATATTCAGTGGTGAAGACCACCTTGCTGATTTGCAGATAGTCACCTTCTTCTTGTACCCTCACATGGCAAAGAGAGATATCATCTCTCTCAGGTCTTTTTTTACAGGGGCACTAATTCCACTCGTAAAGACTCCTCTTATGACCTAATTACCTCCCATGCCTCACCTCTGAATACCATCACCTTGAGGACTTCAATATATGAGTTTTAGGGGGATATCAACATTCAGTCCATAGCAATGTCAATCTCCCATTTAAAAGTGGAGGCTGTATTATTTTTTTAATATTTTATTCATTTAAGTGATCTAATTTTAGTATAAGTATGCTTTTTTAAAAAGGAGCAACAGAGAGGGAAGATGGAGGAGTAAGAGGATCCTGGACTCACCTTGTCACATGAATAGAACCAGGTAACACCAATATCAATCTAAGTAACCCAGAAAATGGCACAAGACTGTCAGAATAAACTATCCACAGGTAAATGTAGAGAAGAGGCCACATCAAGGAAGGTAGAAAGGGAAGATGTTGTCAGAAACTAAATGGACCCATGAGTCTATCTATGGGAGGGAAGGAGGGACACCATGGATGTGGGTAGAAGAAAAGAGCAGACCCCACACCAGGCATCCAAGGCACTGGAGAATGTGCAATAGGAAGATGAATCCCCATGACATTTGGTTATGAACTATTTGACTTGAAAATCAGAGGGGCTTGGCTTTGTGAGCTCTTACAATCTGTGGGACTTAACACCTGGAACTTCAAACATCAGCAGGCTCAGCTCTGGCAGAGCCAGCAGGTAATGGGAAAGTGATTATCAACCTTTATTTTATTTTTTAAAAAAGATTTTATTGCTTGGAGTATGGGGTGTTATATGCAAAAAATGAATCATGGAACACTACATCAGAAACTAATGATGTAACTGTATGGTAATTAACATAATAAATAAACAAACAAATAAATATATAAAAGAAAGATTTTATTTATTTTATAGAAAGGAAAAGCAATAATAGAACGAGAGGGATCACAGAGGCAGAGGGAGAAGCAGACTTTCCAGTCAGCAGAGAGCCCAAGGTGAAGCATGATCCCAGGACCCTGGGATCATGACCAGAGCCAAAGCCAGACAGACTGAGCCACTCAGATGCCCCTGATTCTCAGCCTTTAAGAAGAGCACAATAAAGACCCATGGAAATACAGCACAAAAGAAACAGTTTGAAAAATGTCTGGGGTATACAGAAAAATTTATTTACTAATATCAGAGTATGTACTAGAGAAGAAAGGATATTTAGGATACTTCTCCATGAACAAAGGATCTGACGGTCATCATTTCCCCTCCGCCTACCCTCCAGCCTAAACTCAGGGACAGACACCTGCAGGAACCAGCAAAGCACCGACACTCTGTATCTAGTTTGTTTACAGTGCATCCGGACCCAGAGAGTTCTGTGGATCTATACCCTCCAATCCAGCTGGCCTCAGCAGAATTCTTCCCAGGCTGCTGCAGATCCCTTCCCACAGCAGACAAGCGCAAGACTTATTGGCACCATGTACCCCACTCCCTGCATTCTACAACCCTCACCCTCCAACATGCCCTTGGAAGGAGCCCATCCAAAGTAGTTCAACAGGCCTAGCAGGGTGTAAGCTATTCTGTTATGAACGAGAACCCCTCCAAAGTGACTCCTGGCCCAGAGAGGGAAAGAAAACCACATATACTAGTCAGAATTTCCAGCACTGGGCTGAAGACAGATGACTGGTCTGACTACAGGTCCCACCAACAAAAGCTTCTCAAGGGACAACACAGGAAACACCCTGCCATTTGTTACTACTGCAACTCTGGCAAATACCTAGTCTGACTCCATTTAAGCCCAAGGTGTCTCCAGATTGGCCCACTAACACCACAGGGATTACTGCATACAAAGGCAAGGATAGCCATTGTAAATGACAGGGGGGAAAAAAAGTGGCTCACCTATAATAGAAGAATACATGCATCACATATAGAAGACATCCCTGTAGTGCCAGTTTCTGGTGAATAGGGGATATGCATGACACGACATTACAAGACCTCTTTTTCATAAGGCCATTACTTTCAAGTGCAGGAGATGGAGGCATCTTTTTTAACACAGAGAAACTGCCACAGAGGGTTAGACAAAATGAGACAGAGGAATATGTACCAAAAGACAGGACAGGGGGCGCCTGGGTGACTCAGTTGGTTAAGTGACTGCCTTTGGCTCAGGTCATGATCCTGGAGATCTGGGATCGAGTCCCACATCGGGCTCCCTGCTCGGCGGGAAGCCTGCTTCTCCCTCTTTCAGTCCCTCTGCTTGTGTTCCCTCTCTGGTTGTGTTTCTCTCTGTCAAATAAATAAAATCTTAAAAAAAAAAAAAAAAGATAGGACAGGACAGAAATCACAGTAAGAGAGCTAAACAAAACAGGTAATATGCCAGATATAGAATTTAAAGTAATGGTCATTAAGATACTCACTGGACTTGAGAAAAGGGAGGACATCATTGAGACTCTCAGCAAGAGATATAAAAAATAACTAAATAGATTAAGAATTCAATAACTGAAATTAAAAATACCCTAGATGGAATAAGTAGTGGACTAGAACATGTAGAAGAACAGATGAGCAACATGGAGGACAAAGTAATGGAAAGCAATCAAGCTGAATAGGACAGAGAAAAAAAGAATGAAAAATGCAAGCAGACTAATGAAACTCAGAAACGCCATCAAGTATAATAGCATTCACATTACTGCGATCCCAGAAGTAGAAGAGAGAGAAAAAGAGGAAGAAAATTTATTTGAAGAAATAATAGCTGAAATCTTCCTGAATCTGGGAAAGAAAAATGGAAATCCAGATCCAAGAGGCAAAAAGAACCCCCAAGAAAATCAACTCAAAGAGGTCCAAACCAAGACACAGAGTAATTAAAAAGGAAAAGAAAATAGTTATAAAGAATTTTAAAAGCACCAAAAGAAAAGAGAACAGTTACATATAAGGGGAAACTTCCACAAGGCTGTCAACTGATTTTTCAGCAGAAACGTTGCAGGTCAGACGGGAATGGCATGAAATATTCAAAGTGTTGAAAACAAAACAAAACCTAAGAACTAATCTGTAGCCAAGAATATTCTATCTAGCTATCATCAGAATAGGAGAGATAGTTTCCCAGACAAACAAAAGTTAAAGGAATTTACCATTACTAAGCCAGCCTTATAAGGAATGTTAAGTGGGACTCTAAGTGGAAAGGAAAGACCATAAGCAAGAGTAAGACAAAGAGAAAGCAAAAAAAGCAGTAAAACTAAGTATATCTCTAAAAATCAGTCAAGGGGTTTACAAAATAAAAGAATTTAAAACCTAACACCACATACCTAAAACATGGGAGGTGGGGAAGAATAAAACTGTAGTGCTTTTTGGGTTCAAAATTAAGTGATCATCAACTTAATATAGACTATCATATGCATAAGATGTTATACATAAACCTAGTGGTAATCACAAATCAAAAATTGTTAATAGGTAAAAAAGGAGAGAGAGAAAAGAATCACTAAGGAAAGCCAGCAAACCATAAGAAGAGAGCAAGTAAAGAAAGGAACAGAGAAGGACTACAAAAGAAACCATAAAATAAGTAACAAAATGACAGTGAGTACATCTCTATAAATAATTGTTTTAAAAGTAAACAAACTAAACACTCCAATCAAAAGACAGAGGATAACAGAATGGATAAAAAACCAAGACCCACCTGTATGCTGTCTACAAGAGACTCATTTCAGACCTAAAGATACATGAAGATTGAAAGTGAAGGGATGGAATATTTATCATACAAAAGAAATAAAAAAGAAAGCCATGGTAGCAATACTTATATCAGACAAAATAGACTTTAAAACAAAGACTGTAACAAGAGACAAATAAGGACACTACATAATCATGAAAGAAACAATCCAACAAGAACATACAACAATTGTATATCTATGCACCCAAATGGGAGCACCCAAATACACAAGCACCCTAATACAAACATGAATGAAGTTATTGATAGTATGGCAATTATAGTAGGGGACTTTCACATTGCATGTCCATCAAAGCATAGTTCATCCAAATAGAAAATCAATAAGGAAACAATGGCTTTGAATGACACATTGGACTAACTGGATCTAAGAAATATATTCAGAACATACCATTTCAGAACATACCATCCTAAGGCAGCAGAATACAAGTATCTTTCAAAGGGCATATGGAACATTAATAAAAAATATTGAAGTCATTCATACAATGCATCCTTTCTGACCCCAATATTATGAAACTAAAAATCAACCACAAGAACAAGTCTGGAAAGAACACAAATACATGGGGGGTAAATAACATGCTACTAAACCAATGAAGGGATCAACCAAGAAACCAAAGAGGAATAAAAAAACATACACAGACAAATGAAAATGAAAACCCAATAGTCCAAAATGTTGGAGATACAGCCAAAGCTGTTCTAAGAAGGAAGTCTATAGCAATACAGGTCTACCTCAAGAAATAAACAAAAAAATCTCAAACAATCTAACTTTATGCCTAAAGGAGCTATAACAAAGGAGAACAAAGCCAAAACCAGTGGAAATAATAAAGATTAGAGCAGAAATACACAAAATAGGAAAATAAAATAATTAATTAAATAAATAGATTAATAAAATCAGGAGCTTATTCTTTGAAAAGATCAACAAAATTGATAAACTATTAGCCAGACAAAATCAACCAACCAACCAACAACAAATGAAAAAACAAAAAACAGAAAAAAGAGGGACAAAAGCAGAAATGGAAGAGAATAACCAGGGGAGTATCACAGAAATACAAAGGATTATAAAAGATTATGAAAAACTGCATGCCAACGAATTGGAAAACCTAGAAAAAATGTATAAATTCATAGAAACATACCTTACTAAAACTGAAACAGGAAGAAATAGAAAAACTGAGTGGACTGATTACCAGTAATTAAATTGAATCAGTAAACAAAAAAAAAAAAATCCCCAAAAAAGTCCAGGACTTATCTTCTCAAATTATTCCAAAACGAGGAGATAAGGAAAGAAATTCATTCTATGAGGCCAGTATTACCCAGATACCAAAACCAGATAAAGACACTCAAATTAAAAAAAAAAAAATTTAAGAATAGGTATTACTAAAATGTCCATAATACTCAAAAACATACAGATAGTAACAGACACATGAACAAATGCTCTACATCACTCAACATCAGGGAAATGCAAATCAAAATGGCTAAAATAAACAACACAAGAAACCACAGATGTTGGTGATGATGTGGAGAAAGGGGAACCCTCTCACACTGTGGGTGGGAATGCAAACTGGTGCAGTTATCCTGGAAAACAGCATGGAAGTTTCTCAAAAAGGCAAAAATAGAACTACCTTACAACCCCAAAACCACACTACTAAACATTTATCTGAAGAATATAAAAATATCAATTCAAATGAATAAATGCACCCTGATGTTTGCTGCAGCATTATCAACAATAGCCAAAGTATGGAAAGAGCCTAAAATGTCCATCCACTGATGAATAGTTAAGAAGTTGTGGTATACTGGGGCGCCTGGGTGGCTCAGTTGGTTAATCGACTGCTTTCGGCTCAGGTCATGATCCTGGAGACCCGGGATCGAGCCCCACATGGACTTCTTGTTCGGTGGGAAGCCTGCTTCTCCCTCTCTCAGTCCCTCTGCTTGTGTTCCCTCTCTCGCTGTGTTTCTCTCTGTCAAATAAATAAATAAAATCTTAAAAAAAAAAGAAGTTGTGGTATATATATACAATGTAATATTACTCAGCCACAAAAATAAATGAAATCTTGCCATTTGCAATTATGTGGAAGGAACTTGAATGTATGTTAAGCAAAATAAGTCAGTCAGAGAAAGACAAATACCACATGACTTCACTCATATGTGGAATTTAAGAAATGAAAAAGATGAACATAGGGGGAAAAAAGAGAGGGAAACCATAAAATATACTCTTAACTATAGAGAACAAACAGACAATTGCCAGAGGGGAGATGGTGTGGGAATGGATCCAATGGGTGATAGGTTATTAAGGAGGGCACTTTTTGTGATGAGCACTGGGTGTTGTGTGTAAGTGATGAATCACTAAATTCTATTCCTGAAACTAATCTTACACTGTATGTTAATTAACTGGAATTTAAAACTTGAAACTAAAAAAAAATTCCCCTTGCACATCAGTGAAACATACGCTATTGACTTCATTTATGAATAAAATGCAAATAAAAAATAACATTAAATGTCCATACTACCCAAAGTAAACTACAGATTTAACATTTCTAACCATAAAGAACAGCTGGTTACCAAAGAGGAGATGGGGGATGGGCAAAATAGATAAAGGGGATTAAGAGTACACGTATTGTGATGGGCACTGAGTAGTGTATAGAATTGTTCAATCACTATATTATACCCCCAAAATGAATGTAACACTGCATGTTAATTATAATGGATTTTTTTAAAAGAGCAATAGAGAGGATATAGGTCATTAAATATCATGGTCACATTGAAATGACAGTCTCAATTTAAAACAGTGTAAAATTACATGCTTAATTTGAGTTTCAACATTCAATATTGAATATTTTGAATTTCAATATTTCTTAAGGTTGCCTGTTAAGAGAGGAAGAAGTACAAGATTTTGAGTCACATGATTTCTGAGAGATATTCTGGTGGCATTTTTCTCACTTCATCACATTTGGGCAGTGTTGGCACTAGTATTCCTTTGTTTTCTAACATGTGCTTTACTTTATTGCTGTATCATCAATAAAGTCAGATTCCAGGTTTCCTGTGTTATTTCTTGACTTTCTTATATAAAGTCAAACTTCTCATTAGTTTACATTTCCCCTAATGGTGACTGTAAAGATAGAGAGGTTCAGGCAGAAAAAATGAGCAATAAAACACTTAAAATGTTAATCCATCATCTATAATACATACATAAAGAATATTTTTGACTCCAAATATAACCAAATAATGTCCTACAGATTGGAGCTTTTCAGACAATACACTATCATTTTATGAACTATCTATTATCGAAGTAACACAGGATGGCATAGCTTACACTGAAACACAGAGCATTCAGCTTCTGGGAGAAGAAGCTTTGTTTATTGTTGTTCAATAACATCACTGGGTTCTGAGAAAAATACATAAAGTTGTGCATTGCTGACATGTAACTCCACATTCTCTATACAGAATGCCCAGTGGTACATAGGCAGAAAATTCATGTACTCCTGAATATTTTTTCATAGCAGCTGCACATTGTATGATATTCACAACTTTAAAAAACAATAGACATGGAAGAGATTAAAGAGAAAATGTGCTGCAGGTACATATATTCTATACGTATTCCACATATAAAGAGTATGCTCTCCTCTTTTCCCCTTAATGGTGTTACTTCCTTAGTTCAGGAACTCTTCTTTTTCCCGTCACCAAATCGCCTCCCTAGCTCACTGCAATGTTATTTTGCAGACATTACCATCAAGAGGTAGGATCCATTTCCCTAACCATTTAATACAGCCTTGCCTTTTGATTTGTTTTATCCAATAGAAA